>NW_004624764.1:203211-233296 GCF_000247695.1 Heterocephalus glaber | reverse complement strand
AATTTTAAAGAAATTTTTCTTTTCCTGTTCACTAATTGCAATCTTATCTTCTATATCTGAAATTCTGTCCTCACATTGGCTCATTCTGCTGCATAAGCTTTCAATGGAGTTTTTAATCTCCTGGAAATCTGTTTGCATCTGTTTTATGGATTCCATTTGTGTCCTATGTTGGGATTCCATCATGTTCCTTAGTTCCTCTATTTTTTTAATCTGCGTCCTCTGTAGATTTATTAATCTCAATCTCTGCTGTTATCTGAGAAATTATTTCTGATTTTATTTTTTCCAGATCCTCTTTTGCTGCTAGTTCAGGGAGTCCAGGTGGTTGAGTATCAGAGTGTTCCATCTCCTTTCTCTTGGGGATTACTTTGGGTCATCTAGAAGTCTGGTTTTGAGATTTGTTTATTTGTCTTCTCATTTTGACGGGGTGGGAGGGGTGTTGCTGGTGCAGGTGCAGCTCACCTCCTCTGCATTGAGTGGGGTGGTACAGCGGCCCAGAAGCCTCCTCCTGGGTACTCCCTATATTACATTATTAATTATACATTTTGAACCTTATTTATACTTTTAGTTTTTCACACCAGAGAAACTATTTGGTATTTACACATGTGTGTCCTATTTATTTTACTTAAGAGTATGACCTCAGTGTGCATCCATTTAGCTATAAATGTCTCTAGTTTCTCATTCTTTATGGCTAAGTAGTACTCCATTTTACAGAAAAACCACATCTTCTTTATCCAGTCTCCTGTTGATGGGCAATTGGGCTGTTTCTAAGTTTTTAGCTACTACAAACTGTGCCACTATAAACATGGATGAACCTATATCTCTGTTTACCACCTCTTTTTTGCTTCTGGGCTGGGCAGTCACTGATTGAGCCATTTTAACTTGTTTGCTCCTAATCTGAATGTTCAGCTCCTTCCTTAACATGCAGCGCTGTATTTGTGGAGAAAGAGCCCCCTCGTGGCCATCCTGGAGATTTGCAGTTAATTTCTATTCACTTGGGTATTCTTTATTTTTTAAATAAAAGAGGCAAAATCATGTCTTGACCTAGACGCTGTGAAGTGTGCTAGGGAAGAGTTGAGACACAGAGGTTTCCTTCGAGAAGTTAAGGTGTCCTACCATCCTGGTCTGCTGGGGACTAAAAGATTGCCTGGGCGGGATCTTTCAGGGCTAACATCCAGCTCCGCCTGGATAAACCTGGACCTGCAGGTGCCTCAGGACTTACCTACCCTATTAGCGCCATTGCTGCACACAGAGCAGGCCTCTAAAGCTGATGGTTTAAATGGGGAGCAAGGATTGAGAAAAGACTGGAAATTGTGTAAGTGGAGCAACAGCTCAGAGACCTGGGTGGGGGGCATACAAGTTGGAGAAGGTACTAACTCTAAAGACTCAGGTCCTTCCCTGGGGTCTAACCACCATGAGAGCAGCTCTATTCCTCTAAGGACTGGTTTTCATTAGGAGAAAATCCACTGATGATTTGTGTGCTCTTGGTCAAGTTGTGTTTCTCTTTTTCAAGATGATTTCAAGGCTATTCCTCTCCACCAAGAATCTGGTAGGTGCACCTTGCAGGGCAGAAAGAGGAAACTCAAATTATCTTTTTCACCTCCAGATCTGTCACTGACATTGTGAGGATATCATAATTTAATATCCTCCAACACAGCACTAGAAGCTAAGAGACTAGCCATGGTTCAGTCATGCAGAGTGGAACAGAAAGTTAAAAAAAAAAAAAAAAGAAAGCATCATGTTAGACAGAAACTCGGAGAAAGACTGCTCTTCACATAGACAATACTCTGAAGTTTATACATTCTCTGACTTTAAAAAAGCACATATTTCTTTTTCTGAGCCAGGGGTGTGGCACATGGCTATAGTCCTACCTATTTAGGAAGTTGAGGCAAGAGGATTGTGAATTCCAAGCAGGCTTGCATGGGCAACTTGAGACACCATCCAAAAAAAAAGGCCAGGTGTAGCAGTGGTACACATTTAAACTTTCAGCTACTCAAGAGGCTGAGGCAGGACAATTACAAGTTCCAGGTCAGCCTGGGCAATGCAGTGAGATGCTGTCTCAAAATTTTAAAAGCCTGGGAATGTAGCTCAGTGCTTGCCTAGCACGTGCAAGCCAAAACTAAAACTAAAACAAAACAGAAAAATGTTTTTCTCAAATGAACTATGTATAATCAATGTGTAAATTAACTAATATATTATCAAAAAACAAAAAAAGACATTGCTTAGAAAATATTGCTAATTATCTTAGCAATGTGGATCTGTATGCCTCTTTTTGAAATATATATGAGATCCTGAGAATACTAAGGAACAAAATGCTCTACTAGTAAAGTTTTTATTCTTTGGTAGTGATCTTTCAAATTACAAGTAGTAACTTCAACAAGATAATTCTTATTCCTGAGATTTAGTCCCAAAAGAACCTTCCTTGGATAAAAAGGGTGTCTTTTCTTATCTTTTTCTCTCTAGCCCCAAAAGACAGCTGATGATTCCAGTCTGATCCTACCTCCTAATCCTCATGAGTTAAGCTCTGTGGACTTGTGTGCACTCATTACACGCCCCGTGTGTGCAAACAGTTGCAAAGTGGGTGTCGATAATGGCAAAGCAGGCTAGCTACCAATGTCACGTTCTCCACAGAAGCCTTCGTTCTCTGTGTAGATAGACCCAGAAAGGCATGGTCCAAACTGGCTCCTCAGCTGTGACTGGTGACTCTGAAACTTTAGATTTTCCCTCACCATGTTAGACTTGATGAATGAGCTTGGGTGTGGTGGTTAATGACTGCCATTAAGGATAGCTAGAACATCCTTCAGGTAGGGCGAGGGGAAACATCAAGCATAAGCTATGCACCCACATGCTCCTTGAAGGCTGTGCAAATCCAAGGGCAGTAATTCCCAAACACAGGATTTGTCATTCCTTTCTTTACCTGCCCCTACTCTGGCCCACCTTCCCAGGACTCTGACGACTGTGTCATGCAAGTTTCTCACTGGTTTCTCAGCTAGCCAGCATCCCTCAGCATTTTAAATAAAGATGTCTGTATTATTTAAGTCAAGAGGATAACAATGATGTGCTATGGAAGACACCTAAAAAGAGGCTGAGAAATTGAGACTTAAGATCCTCTTAGGACATGCTCTGTTTTTTCCTGGCTGATGATGTCTTTATTAGTTTTTGCCACTAGCTGGTGCAGGATACCATTTGGTGAGCCTGCAATTACATTAAATCACCCCCGATTATTACCTTAGGTGAGTCACTTCTCTTTGACATGAGGTCCCTATGGCATTTCCACCATCTGGCTCATCAATACAGAGGAAGCAGTTCTTGAATTCCTGCCCAGGTGGCTACACACAGCAGTGGCAGATTTCCTTTCCAATGAGATGACCTTTACAGTCTCTTTCAACACAAGAATTTTCTGATTTTGCAATCACATCCACTTCTAACACTGAATTTACCTTCATTTTTCTTCACTTTTATAAATGGTATGTACAGGATGGGTAGAGATTTTAAAAACAAAAGTATCCAAATAGAAATACCAATCACCAAATTTGTAGCACTGAAGTCTTCCCTAAACAAGCAACAGAGCTAGATAGCTAGGCAGCACTTACTTTTTATTTTACTACTTTATGTTGTAATATTTATATATGATATAGTTATAGAATGTATACATTTTCTTATAACTTTATTACTCTAGCTTCAATCAAACTTGCAGGACTTTCTCTCCTGTTACACATTCATAATTTCCTGATCCACTTTCTTTTTTTCTTTTTCTTATATTTCCTGGATTCCCTTACAATGTTGAATAGTAGTTATAATAATAGATATTCTCATTTTATTCTTGAAAGCAAAGGAAGAGCCTCACTATTAACATATTTGCTGTAGGCTTTTAGTTTGCCAAGCTTTACCACGAAAGTGTGTTACCTCTTATCAAATGCATTTTCTTTACGACTATTGAATCAAGGGTATGATGTCTTTCCTATAGTTTCTCGATGTTGTGAGTAATATTAATGAATTTTTAAAAATACTAAACAAACTTGCAATTCCTGATATAAATAAAATGTGTCTACCCAATTTTATTCATTTTATATTATCCATTGCTATTATGTTGTGAGGGTTTCTGCCTCCATTTTCTTGAGTGAAACTGGCTGCTTATTTTTTCTTGGTTATCTCCTTGGGGTATGGATCAAAATTATGCTAACCCCATAACACAGAGTTTCAGAATTCCCTCCTGTCTGCTAAAAGTGCATGTGAGATTAGAATAAGGTCTTGTATGAGCGTTTGGTGAAAATCACTTAGTAAAGTCACAGAACCTGGAATTTTTAATGAAACAATTTTATTATCAAATTCATTTTTTTCAATAGTGGTAGAAGTTTTCAGTTGTTCTATTTCTTCTCAAATCAGTTTGCTAAGTCATTTTTTCCTAAGAATTTGTCTATTCTGCTTACCTTTTCAAATTTATTGTCATATAGCTCTTTATTATATCTTATAATGATTATGACCCCTATAGTAATATCCCTGACTTTGTTCCTTGTATTAATTACTTGTGAATTCTTTTTTTTCCTTTAAATCACAGGGGTTTGCCAAGCTTGGCAAACTAATGGCATTGTAATTTTTTTAAATGAACTAACTTTTGAACTTAACTTTCTCTATTGTATATTTGTTACTTATTATAGTCCTGTTCTTTATTATTACTTCCTTCCTTGTGATCTTTTTTGTGGGGCTGTTTCTACCCTGCCACTAGTGCCTCCTTATAACTTGATTGCTGTTTTCAAAATAACTATCAGTTTATGGATAATAAATAACAGTTACTTAATTTTAATGCCATAGCTGCTTGAGCTGACTAAAGCAGAAGTTCCCAAACTTTAGGGCATCAGGATCTAGTTTCTAGGAAGACAGTTTTTCTGCAGACAAGGGTGGGGTGGAGTTCAGGTGGGGCTTGTTTTGGGACAATTCAAAGAGCTCTAGATCCCTCACATGCTTAGTTTACATTAGGCTCTGCTCTTGTGAAAATCCACTGCTTTGCTGATCGGACAGGAGGCAGGGCTCAGGCAGTGGTGCCAGTGGTGGGGAGGGGCTGTGAATACACAGCCAAATTCCTAACAGACCACAGATCCATTCCAGTACATGGGTCCTGACCTGGGGACCCCTGGACTGCAATATACCAGTAATTAGGCAAAAGCTGAGGTGGCCTCGAACTCATAGTGATGTTCCTGTCTCAGCCTCCCAGCGCTAGGATTACAGGGTGTGCCACCACGCCTGGCTGTCAAGCTTGCAAAAGATATCAAGAATGATAAATCAAGCCAGGTGTGGTGACACTCGCCCATAATCCCAGCACTCAGGAGATTGAGGCGTGAAGATAGCCAGGAGTTTGAGGCCAGCCTGGGCTACATAGTAGGTTCAAAGCCAGCCTGCTGTACTGAGTACAAAGTGAGACCTTGTCTCAACCCCCACTCCCACAAAAAAAGGATAAATCAGTTGGAGGAAAAGGAAAAGGAAAAGGAAAAGAGACCGCTGTAGATGTATCTTGCTGTAAAGTTTTGACTTTTGAATCATTTAAATATTTTATATATTCATTAAATCAAAAAGCGAGGAAGGAAGCACTCCTAAAATTGGAAATCAAAACAAGTATTAAATTATATATCAAACTGATCGTGTATCCAAAAGATAAAAGTGTTATTTCAAGTTGCTTTCAAGATATAACATTTGGAGTATACATCATTACTGGAATATATTCTAAGGTCAAAAGAGAGCACGAAAGAAACTTTAAACTTCATTCCATATCTTTTTTGTTAGTAACAATATTGGTATTGTAATTTTGAAATACTATGTATTTATTATAGGTTAATAAGTCATTAAAGCAATAAATATTATGGTTGGGAATCAAGATTTTTAGTGTAACAGAAAAGCCACACAAATATTAATGTAATAGTCAAAACTTAATCATGGGGGCCGGGGATTTAGATCAGTGGTTCTGCTGCCTGCCTCAAAAGTGCAAGGTCCTGAGTTCAATCCCGGGTAACCCCCCCAAAAATCTTAATGATGTTAGACATCAAATGGAAATGTCATTAGGAATTTTTTGAGGCTTATTCTTTTTGAAAAATATATACTTTATAGATTGTCAGGAGCAATTCTACATAATTTTTGGGAAAAATCATTTGATTAGACCTAGTTCTCCTGCCTACAGGTCAGCTATGGCATGTTGAGACATAACTCCATTTTGGCCTCCCGTCACAGCTAAGACCTTAGTGGTCCCCCGTGACGCTGTGATGCTCCAGGACAAGATTACACCAGTTGAAGATGTCCTGGGAGGAATAAAATCATCTGCATAGTGCCTCATTGATCTAGCATTTTTACCTCCACTGCCACTGCTGCCACCCTGCCCTTCTCAGTCACCTTTTACATTTGTTTTTCTCCCAAGTACTGAACTCTCTCTGCCCTGAGTCGTCCATTACATTTGTTTCTCTTGATGTACTGAATAAAGCAAGCTCAGGTGCTTTCCTCTCTGCTTTGTCTTTGCCTCCCAGAAGAGCATTGATCAAGCTCAAAGCTCACCTTCTTCTCTAAGTCTTATTTTGTCTGTCTTTTCTGTATAACAAGTTAATTTACCTTGTGCTGTCGTGACTCACAGGAGACTAGAACCTGATGCAGAGGTTCTAGTAATGTCCCCTTTCCCTGGTCCCACCCTTATAACTATGTCATAAAAGCTCCTTTCTATGGTACCCTGTGTGTGGGTGTACTTTCTATTGCAGCAGTGTCCAGTTGTGCTCTATATAGTAAAGCTGAGAGCAGTTACTGGGTGCAATATATATAGACAATAGTTTGGTCATTAGGAACAATACAACTCAATAGCAGCGAGCACACCACTCTCCTCTAAGCTAAACCAAATCCTAGGCTAAGTCCAAATGGGAGGCAGGGAATATATGAACTGATTCTGAGGCCTTTTTCTTTTTTTTCCAGTACCAGGCATTGGACCTAGGAGCACTCTACCACTGAGCTATATCTCCAGAGCCTTTGTATTAAATTTTATTCTGAGATAGAGACTTGCTAAGAGGCCCAGGCTGGCCTCGAACTTAAAATTCTCCTGCTTCAGCCTCCCATGTAGCAAGGATTATAGACAGGTACCATTGCTCACAGTGGTTGTGGGGCTTCTTGAACCAGAAAGCAAAGACACAATCAAAGACTAATGGGGTTGCTTCAAAAAGCCAACTTATGGGGATCCCACTGGCCTAAAATGCATCACTTTGAGCATCAAAAAGAGTAGTGAAGGGGCCAGGGATGTGTATCAGTAGCAGAGCATTTGCCAAGCATGTGTGAGGTTGTAGGTTTGATTCCAAGGAACACACATACACACGCACACACCGCAAAAGAATAAATAAAAATGACTTTAATTGATGTAAAATCAAAGAATTTATAATGATAATCAGAGTGAGATTGAGAGAGAGAGAATAGCGGCTCAAAAAATTTTTCTTGGGTGCTATTGAAGGTAGCTAGGTCACCAACTCCTTACTCTGAGAGGTGATAATTAAAGGGAAACAATTAAGCATTTATGGTGTCTGTTCTGTACAAACTGTATTTCCAGGTTTGTAAATATCCCTAGCTGAAAGGGAAAGTTCATCTTTACAGTAGAATTCCAGGTAATAAATTTAGAAGGCGTGATACAATTTTAAAAATCCTCATTTCCAATTCTTTATTGAATAATTGATCCAGAGATTAAATTGAAACCCAGTGGAAAACAGTTGATGGGGAAATTTACAATAGAGGAATCATAACTGCTGTCACCTGCACCCAGTAACTGCTCTCAGCTTTACTACACAGAGCACAACCACAGTGCTGCAATAGAAAGTACACCCACAAACAGGGTGCCATAGAAAGGAGCTTTTATGACATAGTTATAAGGGGTGGGACCAAAATCCAATCCTGGCCTATAGACCCAGCTTTTGGTTTGCAGGAGATATAAGGGACAAACAAGAAGACAAATGATTCTAGACCAAAGTGATCAAACAGCATGTGGGCCTGCTGAGGGAAAACTGATCTGGACTCCAAATCAAGTCGATGGCATAAGCAAAACAGGAGCAAGGCAATGGGAGACGTTCTAGGGTTATGAAAAGGAGTAAGAGCCATAATAATCAAAGGGAATGAGTGGCAAAATAGGAGTATAAACTGACTAATCATTCTTGTTTGGAAGTTTTAGGTGAGATGTGATGATAATATTGTGAGAAATGGCCTTAAGTTTTAGAAAGAGCTACAGAAGTATTTTGAAGTGAAATGATGCAGTGTTAAGGATGTATTTCAAATGACCAAAGAAAACAAAAAGAGGAAGGAAGGAAGAGAAAGACAGAGGGAGAAAGAATTGTGGCAACAGCAAGTGTGACAAAATCAAAGTATTGAAACTGTTAAATCTGGGGGTTAATTATCTTTCACTATTCTTTTGTGATGGAAATATATTTGTGTGTGTGTGTGCGCGCGCACGCACCCACCAGGGATTGAACCCAGGGTCTTGCATATGTTAAGCCTGCCCTCTGTCATTGAGCTCCACCTCTAAATATAATGATATGTTTTTTAAACAGAACCATCATTAAGACACTTTGCCAAAAAGGTTTCAGATGAGAAGCCTCTGACTCTCCCTGGTGTGGGTGCAGGCCAGAGGGGCCCGTGGTTTGGCCAACAGCTGCCACACCCCTCCCCTCACTTCCTTTTGCTCTCTTCCCCAAGATGGACCAGGACAACTTGCATCTTGCCTCACTGTCCTGCCACCCATGAGGTTGGTTCATGGCCACTCTCTGGACTACTGCAGCAGGAGGCACAGTGTGGCTGTCAGCCATAGCACCCCTCCGCTGCTCCTGCCACTCCAGATGTTGCCACCTCTTGGAAGAAGGGGGTAGAACCACCCTAATGTGGTTAAGATCATAGAGGGAGGGATCTGGGCCCATTATTAACACCCCTAACCTCCTCAAACTCCAATAAGCTATAATGAACACAGCTAGCCCTTCCAAAGATTCCTAGGCCCCACCGTTTTTCATGGAGATAGGACAACTGTCAATCAAAAAGCTTTTATTGCCCCACTCTCTCACTGAATCACAGCTATGACAGCAGTGACTGTCCTGGAGCCCTACACCCACTCCAACCAATCACAGACCTGCATTTGGATCAATCACTGGCCTTAGCAGTTATATAAATAGCACTCTCCTCACACATTTAGTTTAGTCTAGGAAGACTCCCTTTAGTGTAGGGACCCCCTTGTGCTGCTGCACAGGTCCCGTTAAAATACTCCAGTGGTTCTGTAAATCTGCTTGGGAGTTCTCAGATACTGCATGCTCCAAAGGTCCTGTAAATCTACTCAGGTGGGGTGAACAGAGTGGTTGCTTTTTAAAAGAAAGATCAATAACACTAGGGGCTGTTAGTCTTGAAGTGCTCCAGAGACCACAGCCAATGAATATCAGTGACTGAAAGCAACAACTGGCAAAGTTGCCCATGGGCATCTGGCACAAGTCAGCATTGGATGGTGGCAGTTGGCAGTGGTAGAGACTGGCAGCCAGCAGTGTCAAGCATAACTGGTGTCCACAGGTGGCACAAGGGCTGCTAGCAGAGCTGTACTTTGCCAATTCATGATTTCTATCTAAATCAAGCAAAAGAACTCTTAACTGATTAGCAACAAATATATTGCCCCTGGACAGACTTGTGGTCACAGCTATATTGATAGTGGCTTTTCTAAGACAAGCCAAAGAATAGGGCCATGCAGACGTGAGAGATGTTCTTTTTGAGCCAGTGTGTTTTCTTCATACATTAAAGAAACATCATGTTTTGAAACTTTCCTTTGCTTTACTTAACAGCTACTTCTGTTTCTTTTTCTTTTTCTTTGGTACCGGAGATCAAACTCGGGTTCTTGCGCTTGTGAGGCAGGCGGTGGCATCACTGAGCTAAATCTCCGGCCCGTTCTGTTTCTTTAGCAAATGTGTCCCCCAGGTCTGAGCTGGGCTCTGCTGTTTGAAATATACACTTTGAAACCACAAATTTGGGGTTATTCATATAAGCAATAGAGAAGAGAGTATTTCTTTAATTACAGGCACCTAAAAGCACAAATGTTTTCATGACTTAGACTAAAAAGAGGGTAACAGAAGGAAGTAGGGGAACATATTGGATTGGGAATGACAAGAGCAGAGTGTGATGATAATGAATTCTGTGGCCATTAGCAAGTTGCTTCACGGTATACAACAGCAATGGTGAACATTTTTGAGCTTTCAATGATACAAACAGCCTGCTGCAGCATGTGTGCCATTGGTTCACCACCACTGGTATATAAGATAAAGTAGCAGGGATTTTCATAATTCAACTGATTCTTTGAATACACTGCCTAAGATGGTGCAGTCCTGCTCCCTGGAGGGGCATGAACAGAACATGAGGTATCGGATCACTCTTAGCATCTGTTTTGACTCTGAGAACCTCGGGGTTTCTGACTCTGTTGCCAGCTTGACACATGCTTGCCCACCTGGATGTCCAGTGTATTTTTTTGTCAAAGGACATCACAGACATGTGGTCAGAGATAAATAATAAGTTCCCAGGCTGGCAGGGGGCTTCTGGTCTATGAGTGAATGAGCTACCTTTCCTCTTCTTTCCAGAGCACTTCCCTTCTGCAAAACACAGTAACTTGTTTCTCAATCAACTGGTCAGCAGTTTTCTTAGGCAGTATTTCTAGAGCAGACTAGAAAGTGTGGTCCAAGAACTCCTGAAGGGTCCTCAAGTTTCTTTCAGGTGACTTCCCTTCTGCAACCTATCTGTATGAGGCAGGGTTTCTTCATGTACGTTCCTCCAACCAGAAACCAACTAATTAAATGTAGAAGCAGATGGAAGAATCCAGCTGTCCTCTATTATTATACCAGACCTGAAAGAGATTTGCAAAAATGTCAAGCAATGCCAATCTTCTCTCTAAATTGGTTTTGTTTTTTAATATATGGCTATTTTACATACAATGTTCCATGCATTTATTATTATCATCTTCATGAATACATCAATATATATTTTTAATTTTCTCAGTTTTAACTTCTAATACAGTAAATGTTGGCAAATATACCATATAAATGAGAGCAGTCTGTAATCCTTAATCACACTGGAATGTAAAGAGATTCTGAGGTCAAATAGTTTATGACTGTGGGGCATAATGCCAATTTTGTCATAAAGGCACTTTATTGTGGGTGTACAATACCCACATTTATTCTTTAGAATATTTCAATTGATATATTAATTTTAATTTTATGATTTTTATTACATTAAAAAATGAGTTCTTAACAGGAAAGATATAAAAAAATAAAGTATTAAATTTTTAATATTTACTGAGTCTTTATAAGAAAGCATCAAAATTTTCAACATCGACTGTTTTTTGGTGTACAATGTTTAAAAAATAACAACAGAAATAAATGCCTATATGAACTACAATGAAAATACCAATCGAACTCTACAAAAAAAAAAATCTTTACTTCAATTATCACACCTAAGGCAGTCTTCACACCAGACAACAGCATGTTCCATACACACGTTATCACCTTCACTTACAGCACATGTGTTTTGCTTTCCTGGTCTTTTTGTAGGACACATTTGACATCTCACTGGTCTTGCTGTTTTGTCAGGAGGTTCTTATTATATTATACAATGTGTAGTTAACAGGAACATAAAATATCAATAAAATAAAGTATCAAATTATTAATATGTATTATGTATTTAGAATAAACATCAACATTTTCACATCAGCTGTGTACTTGCTTTCAAAACCTGAAAGATAACATCAGAAATAAAAACCTACATGAACTACAATGTAAATACAAACAAAACTCTACCACAGAAATAATCTTTGATTCTACTGTCACACCCAAGGCAGTCTTCACACATGAAAACATACACAAGCATCACCTACATTAATAGCACATATGTTTTGAAAGTTTTTTGGCATATATTACCTGAAGCTACAGTGACAGGAAATACTTCAAGATGTTCATCAATAGTCATTAATTCAGACAGTGTGTAATTGCTTGACAGTTATTCACAATCTTTCAAGTAATGAGTGAATAGCAGCCAGATTAAGGGTTCTTTTTCTTTCTTGGTGGATGGTTTTGTAATCAAACCTCAGGCAATTTTGAAGGAAACCAAATCTCCTCAGTGTAATTGTTATTCTACAAACCTCAAGCCCACACCCATTGCTTTTCCATTAGTATTTTACATTCCTGCAATTACCATGAGAAAGCCCTGCTAAGTACAGCAGAACTATGCATGCTTTCAGTTCAGCTAGTGAGGTGTCATAATAAATACATTTTTGAATATAGCTATTGGTGCATACAGAATGTTTTACTTGTATTTCAGCATTTGTGAATTTCACAACATCTTGTAGTATCTTGTCTGTTATAAATAATTTCCAATATTGAATGGCAGTGGTGATATTCTGTCCAGTAGATTTCACCCCTGCCAAGATCCTCACTATATTTTTGGACCTAGTTCTCACATTCAATCATCCCATTTGGTTGTGTGACTTTTCTATACCGTTTCAATTAGTCAAATATGTATTCACATTGTTGTTTTCTTTGTCATCTGAATCAGGGAGGTCTGCATCAGTTGATTCTTGCTCCATTTCACTGTCACAGGAACTTTGGCTCATATGGCCAATGTCAACATCATTATCATCTTCATCATCCATGCATGAGTAATCCGATGATTCACTTTTCACTTTCTCCAAAACTTGCAAATCTGATTTTTCATGTGCCATTGTATTGAATTGGAGTACTTTTACCAGAAAAATCCAAAGAAACTTTAAAAAAAATCCTAAATGCACAGAAATTTAGCAATGAACATTTCTGAGTAAAACTCACCAGTTGCTGCTTTGGAGCTCATGTATACACCTTGCTGTTCATCTGCCAAGTAGGTGAATGCACAGATGGGTTTTTGCTTTCTCTGAGTGCAGCTACTGTGAGTCACACCCACATTTTATTATGGCAAAATACATGTTTACATAACAGAATAGTGGTATGGGTGTATTTTACCCCCTATGATGCTCAGGTAAACAAAGCAAAACCTGTTAGCTAAGCATTATGTGGGTAAAAATCCCAGTTTGACACTTTTGCACACATGCATACACCTTGCCATTCATCATACTAAGTGGGTAAACACATATATTGCTTCCTGTATCCCCCAGGTGCAGCTACTGAGATGCACAGCTGGCTACTATTATGCTAAAGTACAAATTTACAATAGAAAAGTATGGAATGGGTGGCTGTAACCCAATGTTATGCCCTACAGGTACAAGCATGACACAACATCCTTGAAACAGCTCATTAAGGAAATGGGGATGAGGTAATGGAGTTTCTGAGAGATGAAGCTCCTTGTTTGGATACCTTGTTTGGGTACCTGCAAAAAGCAAGGCGCAGAGCCAGAATCCAGCCCAAGTCAGTGTGATTGCAAAGCTTAACCTAGGAATCTCCAGGAAATGCTTGGGTCTTGTCTGCAGGATGCCAAAACTCTTCTTTCCCCAGGCTGTGCCTTGATTAAGTGAAAACCCTGCCTTGAGACTATGGCTGCAGCCCTTGCATGTCTTGCCCATACTAAGTTGATTGAATTGATTCATCATTATTTAAGCCACTTACTGAAGCAATAAAGAATTGCAGAGAGCTATCAATCACCATGTCTTTAACTACGAAGGAAAACATATTTTTTAAATGACTTAAACATAAGGGAATCAATAATCATACATAGCAAGAAGTGCACAGGTAAGCTGGCTGCAGGCTCAGTATGTTGTGGGTGTGCCTTGTTCTCCTGCCTCTCTCACTTCATTTGTGTTGATTGAGCTTTAATCCTATGGCTGGATATAAGGTGGCAGTGATAGTTCCAGGTAGCACATGCGAAATAACATTTCCATGAGGAGAAATCTGCCTCTCTTTATAAATGAGAACCCTTTCCCAGAGGACTCCAATGTCAACAAACCTTCTCTCTCTTGTCACTACTCAGAATAAGTTCCCATGCCTGTTTTAAATCAATCAGTGGTGAGAAGTACTACAGATAGATGAGCTAGGTAGAAATACTATAGGAAATCAGATAAGGCTAAATCCTCAAGAAGGCCAGAACAAAGGTGAAACACACCCCAGCTGCACATCAGCTGAAAACCAGGCCTCAAGATGGAGACAAGATGACCAGACTCACATACTTCTTCAAAGAACTTGACTTAGTGAAGTGTAGATAGACATCGACCACCCTGGGGAAGACCAAAGACCTCTGGACCCACTGCCTCCTAGGAGAATCCTTGTTCTTTCCATCTATGCTTGATACATGACTTGCTTCCCAATTGGACCACCATTACCTAAGTGACTATACTTGTAACCTTATTGGATGTTTATGGCTGTGGTCTACATAGTACCCACGTGGGCTTCAGCCTATAAAACTTCTCTGTAAAGTGGGGCCCTTGGGCTACCCACTCAGGACCTCTCCTGCCCCTTAGGAGCTTTCCTATCAATAAATATCTTCCTACTTTTAACCTCCATTGTTCCTAGGACTCATTCTTTGATTTCTAGAGAAAAAGAACTCACATATCACACAGTTAACAGGTTGGGAGATATAATATTTCATATTTTATATTTCCCACAACAGAAGGACAAGACCAATGATAGACTTACACTGACTGCTTGGAGATAATACGGTTGGGAAGTCAACCACAGATTGCCCACTCTTTGCATAAATGACAGTTTGGACAGTGATAATGGCTGGAGAGTGGAGTTCCTCCTTATGGGTCAGATCATTCTCACTGACTGCAGAAAGGTGCATCCCTTGGTATTTGGTCTCAGTGTTTGGAGCCTGTCACAAGCTGAGTTGAGAACCAAGTGCATAGCCCCAACTCCCTTCAACACAGCCCCAGTGTCCCTCTTCGCATTTTGGCAGCTGAATCTGATGACTTAATGAATTCTGATGATGTTAAACTCCTTTCACTACAATTCTAATTGATTAGTTGACATTGCTCAGCACACTGTTGACTGTCCCCACAACAGCATGAAACGGTGTATTTTCCAGGGCAACAGTTCAGTTGAAGAAATGGTCACATTTCCACTTCCTGATTACACATTCAGTGATAAGGAAACTGTATTTGCACTGATGAAAAATTAGCATCAATCAGGTAATGTGAAAAATCATCTCACAAATTCAGAGTGGTTGATATATGCCAATATTTGTTTGGGTTCCTGGGGCTCAATGCAAGGCTGGGGACCCTAATTTCTATTCATAGGGAGCCTCTTTGGAATAGTAACAGATAAACTGAACTTTATCCAACACTGAACCCTACAACAATGCTACCAGGCCACAGATTGATTCTCCAGGACTCCTCCGGTTTTATTGCTGCAGAAGAGATGTGTGGTGTGGGCGAGTCTCAGAGTACCTGCTGATCTGGCACCAAAGGCAAATGGGCATCTTCTGGGTACCAGCTTGTGCCATCATCAACCAACAATCCTCTCATTTTAGAAACTGGTTAATGCTCCATGCAGATGTTTTACCTTGTTAGAAAAAACACACAGAAACTTGGAGCCAGGCATGGAGGTGCAGGCTTGTAATCCCAGCTTCTCAGGATACTAAGGCAGGAGGGTTGGGATTGAGGTCAACTGGGTTCACCTAGTGAGACCCTGCCTCAAAAAATGAAAGAGAAAAAGAGGGGGCTGAGGGAGTGGGGAAATAATTTAATTATTATTAAATTAATAATAATAATAATAATAATAATAATAATCTGGTTCACTTTCTAGGACTGCAAATAGCAAATAAGAACAACAAATGACAGATGGGAAGACCAGTAAAAGAGGGGTCAAATTGATATTAGCAAGGCTCAGTGACAGAACCAGGATCACCAGGCTTCCCTAGCACAAAGAAATGGTCATGTTTCCATTTCCTGACCCAAATCCCTGACATGCCACAAGACCAGAAAAGGCCTGGCCCTTCTCATTAGCCAGCTCCTCCTCTCCTCCTTCTCTCTCTTGAACCAAATCATGATGGTCTTCCTTGGTTTCTTCCTACTGGGAATGCTCCTCTCCCCAATTTTGCCTGGCCCACTCCTACTAGTCCCTGAAACCCAATCTAAACATGACCTCATGAGGCTTCTATGACCCCAAACTAACTTTCCTGTCCCCGCCTACTCCAAAATTAATGTTAGAACTTAAACCCTAAGGTGATAATATTACAAGGTGGGGCTTTGGGGCAGGTGAGTAAGTGGGTGATTAATTTTGGGGAAGTGATTAAGAATGAGAGTGATCATAGCTTTTCTGTACATGAACAACAGACTCACTGAGAGAGAAATGGGGAGAACAATTCCTTTCACAATAGCATATAAAAAATTGAAATACCTAGGAATCAACCTAACAAAAGAAATCAAAGACTTCTATTCTGAAAACTATAGCACTCTGAAGAAAGAGATTGAAGAAGATATCAGAAAATGGAAAGATATCCCTTGCTCCTGGGTAGGAAGAACCAATAGAGTGAAAATGGCCATATTTCCAAAACTGCTATATATATTCAATGCAATCTCAATTGAAATTCCAGCAGCATACTTCACAGACCTTGAGAAAACAATCCAAAAATTCATGTGGAACCAGAAGAGACCTAGAATAGCAAAAGCAGTTCTAGGCTACAAAGAGATGGCAGGGGATATCACAATCCCCAACTTGAAACTATACTACAAAGCTACTGTTATAAAAACAGTGTGGTACTGGCAAAGAAACAGACCTGAGGATCACTGGAACAGATTAGAAGATGCAGAAACAACTCCAGACACACTTAGCCACCTCATCTTCCACAAAAGAGCCAAACACCTTCACTAGAGGAAAGATAGCCTCTTCAATAAATGGTGCTGGAAAAACTGGGTTTCAACTTGCCAAAGATTAAAACTAGACCTATGTCTCTCACCATGCACTAAATTAAAATCAAGATGGATTAAAGATCTAACTATTAAAACAGAAACACTAAACCAGCTGGAACAGAGGTTAGGTAGAACTCTTGAAGACATTGGTGTAGGAAAAGATTTTATGAATAAAACCTCAGTTGCATGTGAACTAGCACAAACAATCAACTGCACAGCAAGAGAACCCACCAACAGTGTGAAGAGGCAACCCACAATCTGGGAAAAAATTTTCACCAGCTGTTCCTCAGACAAAGATCCACTATCTAGAATATATAAAGAACTTAAACAAATCAGAACTCCCAAATTTAAGGACCCAATCCAAAAATGGGCATCTGAAATGAACAGACATTTCTCAGACAAAGAAGTAGAAATGGCAAATAAACATATGAAAAAATGTTCAACTTCACTGGTCATTTGAGAGATGCAAATGAAAACAATGCTGAGATTCCACCTCACCCCAGAAAGAATGGCTGCTATCAAGAAATCAACCAATAACAAATGCTGGCAGGGCTGTGGGGAAAAAGGAACCCTGCTCCACTGCTGGTGGAAGTGTTGACTGGTGCAACCACTGTAGAAATCAGTATGGAGATTCATCAAAGAACTAGGATTAGAGGTCCTGTTTGACCCAGCTATTCCCCTGCTGGGTATCTTTCCAAAAGAATTAAAAGAATCATACTACAGTAATATATATGCACCCATGTTCATAGCAGCACAGTTTGTAATAGCTAAAACTTGGAAATAGCCCAATTGCCCATCAACTGGTGACTGGATAAAGAAAATGTGGTTTGTTTTTTTTTATAAAGTGGAGTACCACTCAGGCATAAACAATGATAAACTAGGGACATTTATAGTTAAATGGATGCACATTGAGGTGATACTCTTAAGTGGAATAAATAGGACACACATGTGTAAATACCAAATAGTTTCTCTGGTATGAGAACCTGAAAGTGTAAATAAGGAATAAAAGGTATAATATATAATGTGAAATAGGAAGAAAAGGGGCAAAAGGGAAAGGGAAGTGGGAGTGGTACAGGAAAGTAAAGAAGGGAATGGAATTAATATGAGAAAATGAAAAAATGGAAACAAAGTCTTTGTAAATAGGGAGGGGTGAAGGAGTTGAAGGGAAGAGAGGGGAATGGGGAAAAAATATGAACCAAGATAGATTACATAAAGGTACAAATTTCCAATGAATGATGAATGTCTTTATATTGTGTACCTAAAATGTACCAATAAAATTTTTAAAAAAGAATGAGAGTGATGTATTTTCAAAAGAGGCGTCTGGAAGTTGTATGATCCTTCCATTTCTTCTGTCATGCAAGGATGTAGTCTTCATTCCTTTTTCCTTTCTGCCTTCTGGCATGTAAGGACACAGGGACAAGGTACCACCTGGGAAGGAGAGAACAGCTCTCACCAGTAAGTCTGCCCGTGCCTTGATTTTGAACTTTGCAGCTTCCAGACTATAAGAAAATATGTTTCTGTTTTTATGAATTATCCAGTCTTAGGTGTTCTGATATATAACTGCACAAATACACTGTCACTGTCTGGAGCTTTTATCTCCTCTAATGTATTTAGCCAACTGCATTACCTAGTTGTAAGTCTGATTTTATCCTCCCTGTGAGAGAAGCGCCCATACAGATAGGAGCAAATTTACATTGTTTACCATTCAATTTCCAGTTCTTATTTCAGTGCTTGGCACATAGATGCTGAGTCAGTATTTCTGAATGCATAAATGCGGTCTGCTGCATACTTCCTCTACCTTCCTCCAGAAAGAGTTGACTACTCTCTTTTCTGAGATTGCTTATAGCAGGAAATGGATCCTCACTGCAGTCTCAAGAAGTTCTCGTGACACCTAGCTAATGCCTTCTCCTCGCCCTGCCCTAATCCAGCATACATCCTGCTTCCCAGGACCCTTGCTGACAATGGTGGAGCTTGGCAAGCTTCTCTAGGAACTCGCTCTTTACCTTCACCTCCATGTACCAGAAAAGTTTCCCCTTAGGACCCCATGATGCTCCAAGCTGCACCAACAAACTAGTGGTCAAGATTCCAGCCCTTCCTAGTTATGTTACTGCATGGCCAACTTCTTGAAAATTTAGCATCTTGGAAGAACATTAAGGGCATGGCTGGTGTGGGTCAGGAATCCTATAGCACCTGAGCTGGCTGGCTGGTGCTGCCTCAGACTGTCTCATGAGGCTGCTGTTCAGCTGTTGGTCTGGGCCTCAGCCAGCTGAAGACTTGACCAGGGCCAGGCAACCCACATCCAAGTTCCTCTTTAACACAGCTAGGAGGTCAGGGCTGGTGGTCATTAGGAAGTCTCAGGTCTTCATCATTGGGGATTTTCCATAAATGCTGAGGTTTATATTTACGTGTCCCCCAAGAGCCTCATGTGCTCATAGGTGGAGCTATTGAAAGGTGATTGGATTATGAAGATGTCATAGCTGGCTTGCTATTAGGAGGCAGGGCTTGCTTGAAAGTGGTGGGCCACTGGGGTGTGACCAGGAAGGGTTTCTCTCCCATCCCAGCTCTTCCCTCCACTTACTGCTTCCTGTCTGCCATGCAGTGAGCAGCGCTTCTCAGGTGCCTGTGGACTGAAACCTCTACAAACAGTGAGCCAAATAAACCTCTCCTCCTTTAAGCTGTGTGTGTCAGGCATTGTGTCTCACTGATGATAACGGAACTAACACAATGAGGTTGCTTGAACAGTCTCATAAAATGGTCACACTCTTCAAGCATGAGTGAGCTAGGAGAGAAAGTGAGAAGGAGACCACATCATCTTGTATGAACTGGCCTCCAACGTTAAGCCCTTCATTTCCACAATCTTCTGTTGGTTTCACAAATCAGTCTTATTTAATGTTGAAGGAGGCTACATGTGGAAGTGAATATCACAAAGTGGGGATCCATAGGGGTCATTCCCATAGGTTCACTTACCTTTGTCTGGAGCCAGCCCCTTTTCTGCTTATTAGACTTTATTTTCCTGCTGCAAACCCTCCTGTGGCTTCCTGTAACACACAGACTCACACCTAAATCAAACTTCCAACCTCAAGGCCCAATATGATCTTCCCATCTTCATCTCCTAACTTCTCATTTTCACTCATTCCACTTCAGCCACTTGAGCCTTCTTCTCCTTCTCCTTCTCCTCCTCTTCCTTCTCCTTTTTCTCCTTCCTCCTCTTCCTCCTCTCCTTCTCCTTCTTCTTTTCTCAAACTCAACAAATTCTTTCCCCTCCCAGGGCCTTTGCATGTGCTGTTTCCTCAGTCTGAAACTTTCTTCTCCCAGACCCCACATGGCTCCTTCCCACATTTAATTCCACAATAATGGGGAGTGTAGGGACTATCTCTAAAGTGTTTTATGCTCCAGCCTTGCTGTTTAAGATACTGCTTCATTCATACCAGACTCTCAGCTACTATTAGCTGAATGCATGAATGACTGGGTGAATAAATCTGTATAAAGAGGAGATCAGACTAGATCAGTTTGCCCTGAGAATTGTTTCTTAATAGTGAATGACCAGAAAAATGCAGAAATTGAGAGTAAACATCAAGATGCCTTCTGGGCAATTTGACATTGCTGCAATATACAAGCTCATGACCAGTGACAAATGACTGATTATATTGAAGCAGATAGGAAGTCTGCAGCACAGATCAGTTTGGATGTTGCTGCATTTATGTGGTGACTCCTACGTAGTGCATACTGCAGGCTAGATGTCTACAGTTCGACCACTTTAAAATGTGTGCAATTTTAAAGGTAGTTTGCCTGCTCTGATCTAAGGATATATAACATCCAGATTCCATTTCTGCTACTTAAAAATTATTTAAATGTAATTACAGCTTTTCAGGATAAATGATGATGGATTGAAAATAAATGTTGAAATGACAGCATCACTTGCTGTCAATAAAAATAAAATGTATGTCCTGGACTTATGTTCCCTGTCCTTTATAATGCAGTAATTTGATTGCTGTTTCAAGTCAAGGTCTGACTTTTTCTTCTCCAATAATTAAATGGTATGACCCTCATGTGAAAATATTAACCAGTGACAGACTTGTTGGAGATAGGGAAGGAGATGAGGGATGGAGGTGAGGGAAAGGGAGACCCAAAATGATCAATGCTATGTTTGTGTACCAGTCCCTTCAAATAAATGTAACTATGATGTATTAAACATACACTAATAAAATTAAAAACAAAAATATTATCCAGAGAGCCCAGAATATTAAGTTCAAATTCAACATTAAGCTCAATGTTGTACCAGAACAGATTATGCACTTGCCAACAAAAGAGATTTTGAGATACCTCCTTGGACTCTAGTATTTGGATGCAAAATTGTGTTTTCTCAAATTACTACTTGAGATAAAATTCCACTGGTTGTAATATTGCTTGTAATATTACATTATTAGTTGGTTGCAATGTTGAACACAACTTTAAATCTTTTTAAAGCTATCAAAGAGTCTGCTGTCTATCTTGTAAATTTCCACTTTCATTGACCTTCTTTCATGTGGGAGTTTAAACTGGATGGTGTTTCTCCACATGGAGCTCATCACTAATGCAAAATGAGCTATTTGTGTGGTGGCACTTGCCTGAAGTTCACAAATCTGTGAACAGATTCTTCATTCACTTTCTACACTTTCCCTGTGGATGCTGGAGGTGCTGATTCTTGCTTTTCTATTCCTATGTGGTCAGAGTCAAGAAACTCAAACATTCTCTGTGTTGGGGTGGTGGTCTGCCTTACATCCTGGGGCTCAGTTTCCATGACAAGTCTGCACAATGAACCTCTTTGCACACCAGGCTCATTTTAATGAAGAAAATTAATTAGCACAGAGTGTTCTCTTGAAGGCAGTTGGGGTTGAGCAGGAGATGACAACCCTTATGTGCATCTGGAAGGTGGAAACTATTGGGAGGGCAGAGTAGGGAGGGCAAACTCATGTCACTGAAGGAATTTTGTATACCCAATTAAGTACAGGGTTTAAATCATTTCAACTGGAAGCCAGTGGCTCAGCCACACCAGTACACCCCAAATCTTAACACCTCTGAAACTCATTGGAGAAAGGCACTTAAGAAGACACACTAACCTCCTCCCTATGGAAGTGATGGTGAACCTTTTGGAGATGAATACCCAAACTATAGCCCACGTATTTATCGCAAAGTGACAATACTTCAATTAAACCTGAATATTGAGGTTTTAGTTTAGAAAAGAAAAAACTCATACATTAACAACTTTTGTCTTAAAAGAAAAACAATAATACTCATGCCATAGGTTTGCCACCACTGCCCTGTGGTGTTGGCCAATGAGCCTGAGAGAAGCGAAGTTCTGAATGATTCTTCCTTCTCAGAATCTGGAGTCTTAATAAATATACAGACCAATGAAGTTCAGCAAGAAGTGAGTCCTGAAGTGGAGGACCCCTCAGCTCCCTATCATATAGCATTAACTGCTGGAGACCCAGCCCTTGGGGACAATAATAATGGTACCAAAAAGGCAGAAAAGGAGAATTCCATACAAGCTGTGGACCTAACTGCTACAGATTGAATATCCCCCCCCTCCACCGGGAGGGGGTCAAATGTTGGAAACTTGGTCCCTAATGCCGCAGTGTTTAGAAACAGGACCTTTGGGACATAAGTGATCGTATCAGAAGGACTCTGCCCTCATGAATGGATTTATCCATTCGTGGATTAATGGGGTATTGTTGGATTTACTTCACTACAAAAGTGAACTTTCTCTGGCCAGCTTGCCTCTGGGCCATGGCCTCTGCCATGTCATGACCCAGCAGGAAGGCTTTCACCAGACATTGAGCAGGGTATGAGCACCATGCTCATGAACTGCCCAGACTCCAAAACAATGAGCCAAATGAACCTCTTGTCTTTATAAACTATTCAGTCTATGGTATTCAGTTATAGCAATAGAAAACAGGCTAAGACACTAATTTTTCCACACAGAGTGATTGGAGGCCTTTGGTAGCTCATAGAAACACATATGGGGAACTCAGGGTCCCAAGAGCCCCATCCTCATGGGCTACAGTGAGAAGAGACAAACAGTTCCTGCTGTTTAAGAATTATAGTGGACCGGGCTGGGGGTGTAACTCAGTGGTAGAGCACTTGGCTGGTATGAGTGAGGCCCTGGATTCCATTCTCAACACTACATAAAAAAGAAATTAGTGTGCTTAGTGGTAGCCTCCCACGTACATGTATACACCTTAAACCCTGGAAGCTGTGTATATTCCTTTACTAGTCAAAGACATTGTTTAAGGCAAGGATTTGGGGAGGAGGTACTGATCCTGGATTATGTGAGTGGGCCCTAGATGCAATCACACGAGTCCTAGTAAGAGAGAGGCGGAGGGAGTAGGGGGACAGATAGAGGAGAGTTACACAGAGGAGAGGAAAAGAGCGCATTAAGGAGGAAGGAGGGATTGAAGTGACACAGCCAGAAGCCAGGGAGCACCGACAACCACCAGAAACTGGGAGAGGCAAGGAAGAGTCTCCCTAGAACCTCTGAAGGGAGCCTAGCCTGCTGACACCTGCAGCAAGGGCTGTACAAGCATGTCCTGTTAGCATTTGCCATTTAAGCTGAGGTGCAAAGTGTGGCTGGGAGGAGGGAGACAAAGGGCAGGGTTGGAGAGAGATGGGGTGGACCTTTGGACATGGAAAGGAAAGAAGCCTGAGGTCTGGGACATTGTCCTGGTCATATTTGTCTCTGCTTGCCCAGGACCTGGGATGGGGCCTGGAGTTGTAATAGGTATGAACTTGTAATTGAGGAAGACCAGTGGCTGAAAAAAGATGAAAACTCTGTGACTGAGTCCTTCACAAAACTTGTCACATGGTTGGCTTTCCTGACACAGATGGCTCTTCATAAGGAATGAATTGTCATACACAGGGGAAGCCCACCACCTGATTACTGGGACAGGTTCCATCTGCTTCCATTGCACTTATAGCTCAAGTTCAACCAATAAGAATTCTAACACAGGAAAGGACAGCAGACTCCTTTGTCCAAGCCTCAATTGCTTCGCTGCTTTCTTAATTAAACTGCATTCCTGACCCTAGTGGCAGCTACCAGGGATTGCCTCCTTGTGCTGTAAAGTGATCTATCTGGAAGTCTTAAAAGACCTGGGGCTTTCTCTCCAGAAAATCTTTACCCTCCAAGGCCTTTCCAGAGCAAGGTGTCTGCAGTGCTGGGAGCCAGATGTGGTATCACACATCTGCAATCCAAGTGACTCAGGAGGCTAAAGCAGGAGAGTGCAAGTTCAAAGCCATCCGGGGTGGGGGTAGCTAGAGAAGGAGCTGGGAACATAGCTCCAATCCTACAGTGCTTGCCCATTGTGCACAAGGCCATGGGTTCAATGCCCAGCACCAAAAAACAAAAAACCTAGGCATGGTGGCCAATGCCTGTCATTCCAGCTACTTCAGAGGTTAAAGCAGGAAGATCACACGAGGTCAGCCTAGGTAACTTTATGAGACCCTGTCTCAAATCAAATCCCTTTAAAAGCACTGGTGTTGTAGTTCATTGGTGGAGTGCTTTGATAGCATGTGCAAGCCCCTGGGTTTAGTGTCCAATACTACCGCAAAAAACAAAACAAATTAAAAAACACAAAACAACAACCCATAAAAAACAAAACTATCTGGGATTGGGGTTCTAAATATGTTTCCTCTTTACTAAATGTAGAGGATCTATCTGATTTAATAATAATAATAAAAAACACCAGGTATGAGGCTGGGGGCGTCAAACCCCAGCACTGCAAGACAAATACAAAAACAAAACTCCCCAGTTTCTCTTACCCCATACTCCCTCCTTCACACCCAGGACACTTGGGTATTTCGATCCCCCAGGTCAGAAGCGATGGAAATGAAGCCCCTTAACCTCTATACTTATAGCAGAAAACACATGGACTAGAAATGGAAGCTGGCCTATTAAAATGTCCTCAGGTGTGATTTGTGCAGGGCTGTAACTCTTGCTTTCTTCAGCCTGGAAAACTTATTAGCAAGGAGTTTGCATGGGGACTTTACACTTTCACCTACCGTTTGTGACTCAGCAGGGTCTGTGGGTTTGGTCTGATGCCTAAATCCACAGAGGCACACAGGAGACCAAAGCCTGACTGACGCAGGTTTGCTTCCTGAGTGGCCTCAGTAAGGGCTGCAGGGCTGCAGCTGGAAGGTGGATGGGCTGTGGTTTAGATCCTTGTCACTACTCCTCTTCATCCTGTGACATCCAGGCTGCATGGCCCCTCCCCATCTTGTGGCTCACTGAGCCAGTCCTTCGTAAGTAACCCACAGTGATTCTGCGTAGCTGCTGGGAGTGACAGGAGCTGCATGCAGGCCCAGGTCATTGAGCATGGCCTGACCCCCTTGGCCACCCTGTGGGCCATCTATCATCCACATCAATGAATGAAATGGAACCTGATCCCAAACCCAGAAAAATGAGGCTCCTCCCAGAGTCTTCCTCCTTCCCTCTCCACCCACACTCCCTCCTTTGCCAGGCCCTTCCCTGGAGGAGCCATGCCATGCCCCACCAAATAAGGAAAGTAGGAAGAACCCAAAGCTCCACCAGATTTTAAGAGCCTAGGTGTGTGCAATGTCCTTACCATGCGCTATAATGGACCCTATGTGCGGGAGTGTGACAAGCAGGGACATGAGTCTGCTTGCTTCTGCTATGGCACCTGAGGCCTCATGGTTGCAGAATCCGCATTTACAATAGCAATGACTTGGCTTTGAGAGGTGGCAGCAGTGGGATGGACTGAATCAGAGACTGTCCCAGGTCTGTGACACAGTCAGAGACTCTGGTGGTCTTGGTCAAGAATGTCTTCTACCACCTAGAATTCATCCATTTATGGTATTCCTTGAGTTCTTGGGTTTTCAAAGAAAATGTATTTCTCTCAACTACATGTGGTAATTCATCTGATTGAGCCCTTGCAAATAGAATGAATACCTTCAGTTTGGGGCACAATGAGGAATGACTGTCATGGAGGGATAGTGTCACCTCCTACTTGGTGGTTATCATGAATTCAGCTACAACACTTGGTCAGCTCACCTGAGAAGGGCACCAAGATCCCCACCCTTCAGAGTTGTTGTGAGGATTAGCTGCGGTGCCTGGGCATGGTGGCTGCACACAGAAGTCAGTCCTATTGCTATCTGCATTGCTTCATAGTTCACAGAACATTTTCACAAACACTATCTGCCTGCTCCAGATGCAGCCTTTGGAGCCTGGCTGGACTGTGATATTATTTCTTTTCCCTCTCCTCCCCTCCTTCTTTTCCCCTTGCCCTCTCTTTTTCTTTTTCTTCCTCTTCTCCTCCTCTTCCTCCTTCCCCTCCTTCTTCCTCTTCTTCCTCTCCTTTCTCTCTCACTCTCTTTCTCTCACTGAGGATTGAACCCAGGGACACTCTACTACTAAGCTACATCATTTAAATTTTTTTAAAATTTCAAGACAGTGTCTTGCTAAGTTGCCCATGCTAGCTTCAAATTTTCAATCCTTCTGCCGCACCTTCCTGAGTATCTGGGATGACAGGTGTGTACCACTGTGCATAGCTTTTTCTAACTTACAGATAAAGAAATGGAGAGGAAATATGCTGTGTGTGAACTGCACCCAGGTCTGCCCACACTGGACCTCTGCTTTCTGGGCCCCATGCTTTCTCCTTAGGGGGATCCACTGGCAGCCTGCTGAGTGCAAGCTCTTGGCATGGGGCAAGAAACAAGGAGTCTGAGGACCTGGAATGGAAGAAGGTCAGAAGGGACAAAAGAGTCCTTCTTTTCGCCATAGCCACCCTAGACTTGGCATACCATTGAAGATCTGTGAATAAAGACTGCTCCCAGACCACAGACAGCTCCTCCTTTAGCCACAGACTCAAAGGGCCATTCTTATGAGTGATTAGAACCATTTCATCTCATTGTTACCATTGGTAGCACAGTGATTCATGAACTGGCTATACTCAGTGAGTATCTGTTGGGTGCCCACTAAGCAGACTTTGAGGTTTCATTTCTGTGGAAGCATTTCTGATCCCTCAAGGTGAGGCTGAGCAAGGGAGGCAGCTTGGAGTGAGTAACCACGAGGGGCAAAGGGGTGGTCTACTTTTACATTCCACACATCATGCCAGGCCTGCCTCTGCCTATTGTTCTCAGCCATATTTCTTTCACTGAGGATTCCTCCCACATGAATGACAAATCAGAATGACAGTATGGGAAGGTCTAGCAACATCTGTCTGTCACAAAGGAAGCATGGTGGCTGCCAACCCATTGTTTGGAAGGATGAAGGGAATGCCTGAAGGTCAGAGTGGAAGAGGTCAGTGTTGCTTTCCGTCTGGAATGGGCCGGATGGGCAGAGGGGACCTGCCCCTGAAGGTGGGTTAGCTGGAGGGTGTGTTCATTTCCCAGGGCAGCCATGACAAATGAGCACAAATTGGGTGGGCAAGCACAAACAGAACTGACTCTCTCGAAGTCTTGGAGGCATAAGTTGGAATCGTGGTGTGGGCAGGGCCACCTCCCTCAGAAGACTCCAGGGGAGACTTCCAGCCTCTTCTGGCTGCTTCTGGTGGCCCCAGGAGATCCTTAGCTTGTGGCCACATGACTCCCATCCCTGCCTCCCTCTTCAGGTGATCTGTGCCTTTGGATCTCTCCTCTTCTTCTAAGAACACATGTTTTTGGATTTATAATCCCTTGCAGTTAATTCCAAATGATCCCATCTTGAGGTCCTCAACTCAGTTAAACCTGCAAACACCCCTTCCCATATAATAGCACCAGTGGGCTTCTGTTTAAGCCACTATGGGTAGAGTTGACTCAAGTTGCTTTCTGAAAGTGGTGCTGATAAAATATATGGAGAAATTCCTTAACAACTTCAAGCATATTTCTTATTTCAGAGAGAGAAAAAAACACTGAATTTAATTTTGTATGCCTAACACTTCCTTTTTTCTTTCTAAGAAAGTGTCTATTACTAAATCTTTCCATTTTGATATCTTCCCCCTAAGCTTTTTGGTCTCTAGTCTCCAGAAGAATTTATCTTAAGAACCAACTTGACGTCTTTTAATTCTTTTTCTTCCACAGATTAAAAAAAATCTCTTTCATTTTCTTAATATAATATCTTGTACCTTGCAAACAAATGCTGATCTTAAAATTCACCAAGTCCTATTTTACTAGAAATAATTAACTAGCTCTAAATGTATTTTTATGGAATTCAGATCAAGACATTAATGTCACTTTGTAAATAAATAATAAACATGTTTTAGTGAAAAGCATTCATATAGAAAAATTCAGATCAGGCGATCATCTACAGGAAAATAGATGATAGAGAAAAAAGATTGTAAATGAAGTTATTGGCCATTTAAAGCCAGCTAATTTAGAATTTCTTTCTATTAACATTAAACTTACAAGATAGGTATGGAGTAAAGCCTAGTCAAGTCTGGATATTTAAATATCAAAAAAATGAATTCATTTTTATTTTTTCTAGGGGACAAACTCCTGCTCTCTTAAAAAATTTAAGAACATTCTAAATATCCACTGACAGGGCAAACCATAAGCAAATAGCAGTGTCGTCATGATCTGCTGCTCTAATGAAGCTACCTCACCATCACACATTCCTGGGCCTCAGCCAGGCCAAGGGTCAGAAGCAGAATGTGGGCAGAGAAAGCAAGCTGCGGGAGATGGTGTCATGTATGTAAATTTTGCAAGCACACACAACAGTATTGTATCTTGATTACTATGGATGCACACATACGAAATAAGAATGGTAGAGAAATGTGTATGTTTGAAGATGAAATGTATCTGATTCAGTGGAATGGTCCCTTTGAGGAGGAGAGAAGGAACAAGCTGGTGTCTAGGGACAATGTGTACATTTTTACTTTTCAAGGAAAATTATATAGAAAATAGGAAGAACTGTGAGGATTCTCTAGAGCAATTTGGTGGTTATATGGAGCATTGCTATTGCTCTTATTTTCTTATATATTTAAAATTGTTGTGACACAATTCATGATAACCAAAATATGGAATCAGTCTAGGTGCTTGTCAGTGGATGAATGGACAAAGAAAATATGTGGTATATATGCACTATATAGTATTTTTTAGCCATAAAGAAAAACAAAATCATTTGCAGGAAGATGGATGGAACTGAAGATCATCATGCCAGTAAAACAAGCCAGACTCAGAAAGACAAATATTACATATTTTCTCTCATATGTGGAATTAGGGTTGAGGGGGACAACATGAAAGTAGAAGGGGGATATTAGAGATGATGAAGGGAAGGAAGAAAGGGTTAGAGGGAGGATAGATACCATCAAAGTATGTTATATTCATGTATAAAAATGCCACAATGAAACCCATTATTCTGTATAATTAATATGCGCTAATAAAAAGTATTCATAATTGAAAAAATAAATTACCTATTTTCCACTGGGTGAAGAAAGTATGTCTTTCAAGTGCACTACCCATGAGCTCATGGGGGATCATTGATTTTAAAGATGCAATGCTCACCTAATGACCAGGGATAAGTCAAGATACTTGCATTCTAGTTGTGTTCTGAGTGTTGTGTAATGCTGTAGTTTTAGGCAACTGTTTGAACCTCATTTTCTTCATCTGTAAAATGGGGATAATTTCTGCCCAGCCTACTTCACAGGGATGTTAAATGAGACTATAAAATAAATAAAAAGTGTTCGTTGGCATAATTGCTGCTAATTATTAGCAGTTGCTGCAGTTTCAGGCAGGCACTAAAGATTCATTGTTTGTGTTCAAGTTAATAACAACTGTCTGTAGTTATTGTTTTCCAAACATTTTCAGGTGTTCTTCCTTCAACAACCATTCCAAAAATGTCCAGTGTTTATAGGTAGGGTGTTTGCAAGGTGACTGAATCACAGAGACACTATACTCATTAGTAGATTGATCCATGAATGAGTTCATAACTCAATGTGCTGTTAGAAGCTGAAGCCTGGTTGGAGGAGGTGTGATACTTGGGGCATGCCTTTCGAGTTGTGAGTCAGTGGATATTACAAATAAGCAGAAGCCAGGAAGTAGAGAATAGATGCTCAGAGTACAGAGTATGTTAATTGGTTGGTAAAGACAGGAATCATATGGCTTCACTGCTGAATTCTACAAGACATTTAGAGAGGAACTGCTGCCACTACTGTTTAAACTCTTCAGTGAAATTGAAAGGGAACCAATACTCCCAAATTCATTCCTGGAAGCAAGCATCACCTTGATCCCCAAAGCAGAGAAAGACCCAACTGAAAAAGAGAACTATAGGCCAAA
>NW_004624764.1:129112-200706 GCF_000247695.1 Heterocephalus glaber | reverse complement strand
TGAGAAATGGAAAAAATGGAAATAAAGTCTTTGTAAATAGGGAAGGGTGGAGGGCATGAAGGGAGGGCTAGGAATGGGGAAAAAGTAAGAACCAAGACGCATTATATAAAGGTACAATTGGGCCGGGGATTTAGCTCAGTGGTTCCGGCGCCTGCCTTGCAAGCGCAAGGTCCCGAGTTCAATCCCCGGTACCAAAAAAAAAACCCAAAAATAAATAAAGGTACAATTCCCAGTGAGAAAAAAAAAAAAGACAGGAATCATAGAAAAAAGAAAATGAGGAGTTAAATCACCCTAATATCAGACTTCAACAAACACACATGTGGTTGTGTCATTCAGGGTTCCAGCAGGAAACACATGATACCCTTAAGAGTGGTGGAAAAGAATTGGATGAAGGTACTAGTTAGCATAGGCAACACAGAGTGAAAGAAACTAACAAGCGATGGTGAAGCATCTGAGAAATAGCAACTATGGGAAGTCATTAGGACTCATAGACCCAAAGTTGGAAGAAGGTTTGTTTATTGCCTGGTGGGACCCAAAGTTTAGTCCCACCAAAGGATCATCCGACAAGAGCTGGAGGTTTGGGTAGAGATATACAGCCATAGGCAACACTCAGTCTTGAAGGAAAGGAGCTGGGGTGATAGACAGCTAGGGTGTCTCCTCTGATGTCCTTGGATCCACCCTCAGGGCCCCCCATTGATCAAACCCAGCCACAACCTAGACAACAAGGAAGCTTGGGTGGCACGATTCATTCAGGTTGGTTTTCTGGGTCAAAGTCAGGTGAGGAATAGAGGAGGCACTCAGTAGGACAAATGAAAACTGTCCAGAGAAGTGATACAGACGTCCAGATAATCCAGAATCTAGCACTCTTTGGAAAACCCTCATTTCGTTGAGACCGAGCTGTGCAGCTGCTTGGGAGTTTCAATGGGATTTATTTCCTTCATCTTCCCATGTATCCACACAATACATAGCATTGTATAAAGATGCTTTCTTGAGTCCCTGTTCTTTTCAATCAAGAGTTTAATGACAAGGTGGGTGTGGTGACACATGCTTGTAATCTCAGCAGGCAGGAGGCTGAGGTAGAAGGTTTTGTGAATTTGAAGCCAGCCTAGGGTAGATAGGGAGACTTTGTCTCAAAACAAAAACAAAAACAAAAACAGTCTAATGGCACAAAAAAAAATTAAGTAATTCCTCCACACTATAAATGGGAGATTGTGGACCAAAGCTATGACAACCCGGGTCTAAAACCAGGCCCTTTCCACTGTAATACACTGGTTGTGGACACGTGAATAGATGCCATGATAAAGTATAGTATTAACCATCAAGTTATTTTGTAGAGAGCTGTTGGAGCCTTTTTGGAATGTGGTAGTGACAAGTGTAAAAAGATGTTTTAGGAAGATCCTACTGGAGAAGTGCAGATCAGATTGGGAGTGGTGGGCATTTAATTTGCAATGATGATGAGATTTTGATCAAGGACATAGCTGGGAACCTAGCAGACTCTTGGTTGTCTGGAGCTTATGCTACTTGGAGCTGTGAGAGCAGATGAGTTCTCCAAAGGAGAGACTATGGAGAAGTGCAGAGTGAGACTTCTGTATGCCAGCAAAAAAAGAGGGAGAAGTGAAGACAAGAGCTAGTGGGGCAGCAGTCAGTGAGTCAGAGAGGGCAGCCAATATAGTAGCATAGTGTGCACTTGACCCAGGTGAGAAGGTCAACAGGGATGATTGCTGTAAATGATCAATGTGGACAAGACCAAGAAGAAGCCATTGGAAATGACAAGTGGGAGGTCATTTTGGGCCCTTGCTTGGGGCAACTCAATGGAAGCTCGAATGAGAAGCCACATAGGCACCATTCCAGTTTGAGACTGACAAGGTAAGTACTGCTAGTGAGGAAAGTTGGATCCCAACACAACAAGTGTAGCTCAATGTGATTGTTGTTTAAGATCTGGTCGGCAGATATAAAGTTCTACCCTAAACACTAGCTTTACAATTTTCAACAAATGCTGTTCTTTTTCAGTGTTGGGTATGTTTGTGTCCATTTTCAAGGGCACTCTCATCCCAGTATTAAGCTACTTGGGTGGCTGGGCTATTAGTCAGAAGGTTTTTAGAGGATTCCAGAGAGAAAGTAGGGACATGGTAATCTGGAGATGTATTTCAGCTGGGCCATGGTTTGGTTGATGACCCCTTTGGTGATCCCCCGGCAGATCTCTGGCTCTTCTTTCTTGTTGCTGTTTGAATAATGGCCTTTATTGAGCAATGTCTACCAATTCTCCTTCAAGTGGGTTTTCTCCCTGCAGCAGCAAGCATCTCTCCCTGGGCTAAAGGCAGAGCAATGCCAGAATTCCAGCCAAGGTCGCTTCTTTCCTCTGTTATGAAGGGAAGTAGGAAGTGCATCTCTGTTCTTAATGGAGAGGACAATGCCTTTTCTTTGACAGAAAAACAACCAGCTTAACTATGGAAGACAAGACTTGGTCCTCCAATTAGCTTCTTTAGTTGATTTTGTCCTGGAATATATACAAATCATTGGTGGCAGCTACAGCAATTATGTTCTCCAGGGGTGCCAGTCTGTGTGAAGGATCTTCTTATTGAAGTCCCAACTGTCTACACTAATCTCATCTTTCTTTCTTTTACCACCTGTACATACTTTCTGTTTTTGTTTTTGTTTTTGTTTTTTTGTACTGGGGATCCAATTCGGGTCCTTGCACTTGCATAGCAGGTGGCGAAACCACTGAGCTAAATCCCTGGCCCCTTTCTGGGGTTTTAAGCTGGCTTGGAGTTTGCCATTCTCTCTTGAAGCTTCCAGTGTAACATCCCTCCGAGTGTTTCTATCAAATATTCTAAAGAATTTGTAGGAGCCTGTCAAAATATCACTGTCTGAACCATTCTAGCAGCACTCAAACTTGTCAAAGATGAAGTCATTCTCGTACAGGAAACAGAACTTGCTTCACAGGTACTCATGCACCTGGTAGATCTCCACAGGCCTGCTCTCCATGTTAAGGTCCCATACCTTCACTGACAGGTAGTCTCTCGTCATCATGTGTCCACCATTGTGGCTGAATTTGACATCAGAGATGGATGAAATTATTTCTGAGAAAAAGGACCTACTGCTGGGGATCTTCAGGCTCTTCAAAAAACTTAGAATGTCTGTTGCACAGGGCAGAGGAATGCATGTCACATAGCCGGATGGTCCCTTTGCTGCTGCTGTAGACAAACACATTGCACTGGTGTGGTTCGAATTTGGCAGGGGTGATGGCTTCCATCAGCTCTTCCATGTTAGCAGGTTTGATATCCACAATGTTAAAGCTTTTTTCTGTGATTTCTAAATACCATAGGTTTATTCTCAGGTCATCTGCAGAAAGATATGTTTCATGATCACTATTTACTGAAATGGAATTTATATGGTATGTGTGACCATTTGCAAAAATTTGCCGTGGACTTGCTTCTACCATGAGGTCCATGGGGTTCAATATAGGAACCTGTAGTGCTGTAATTCTAAATGGATCTCGAAGTCATCCATGTTCATCTTTCAAGTTATAACCTTCTGCTCTTTTATCCCATTCACTTATTTTCCATAATTTAATAGTTTTATCATTTGTAGAGGGTAGAAAATGAGCAGCATTCTGTTGTGGCAACCATCTAATTTTATTAATTCTTTCTTCAATTTCTAGACTTTTCAAATAGCCACACTCTGGTTCATGACGTTGAAAGGTACTGTAAACATTATATTCTCCCCTAGAATGAGGACTGCTTTTATTCTCTTGTTTCTGTTGAAAAATAGCAACTCTGCCACCCTTGTCTCCTGTTGCAAGATCTCCAGAGTAATTAAATTCAACAGTTGAAATGATGTCAGCTTCCACCACGTCCTCCATGAGGGTGCCCTTCACCTGAGAGAAGCACCACTGGAAGTCGTTGCTGCCCTCGGGGCAGCGGCTGCCTCCTCCGGCTCCTGCCAGGGCAGCAGCCTGGGACAGGGCCTGTCCAGCCCAGCGCTCCCAACCTGAGGTGCCCAGCCGAGCGCTCAGCTTGGGCTGCCAGCATAGCCACTGGAAATTATGCAGCCTTTCCTTTGTTTTTGTTTTGTTTTGTTTGGTACTGGGATTGAACTCAGGACCTTGAGCTTGCAAGGCAGGCGCGGTGCCACTGAGCTAAATCCCCAGCCCCTCTCTGGCTCTTCTTGAATAACATGAGAGCTCAGGAACATGGCCTTGATCATTTATGCTCATTTGCACATGGGCTCATCAATATCATGGTGGTGAGGTTCTGACAACTCTGAATTATGTCTCCAGCCAGATCTCTAATTTAGGCTCCAGATTCACATGCCCAGCTGCCTGCTTGCCCCCTCTTCCTGGAAAGACATCTCTGGTTCTACCTGCTCCATGAAAACTCCTTCTTTGCCCTCTCCAACCTGCAGCATTCATAGCCTTCCCCTGGTGACTGAAGGTGACCCCATCCTCCCAGGTGCTCAGGACAAGGTCCTTGGCATCACCTTGCCTCCTCTGCCTTTCTCATATCCCACATCCAATCCATCAGATACTTCTATTTAAAATATCATCAGAATCAGACCACCTCTCTCCTGTCCACTGCTGTCATCCTGGTCTAAACCTCTATCATCTCACTGGATGATCACACTGGCCTTTTAACTGGCCAGTTCCTAACCATAAGAGCAATATTTTTTGAGATGGGAGTCTTATTATGTTGTCCAGGCTGGCCTTAAACTCCTGGGGCTCAAATGCTCCTCTTGTCCAGCCTTGAAAGTAGCTAGGCCAAGACTGATTTTCTTTAAATGTAAGTCAGATCACAGCATTCCTCTGCTCAGCACCTCCTCACAGCCCCCCATCTCTCCCAACTGCGTCTTCTACCAGCCTCCCTAGTGCTCACTCAGCTGCAGCTGTCTGAGTCCTCCTGAGTTCCTTAAAACCTGCCAGTGGTTCTCCTGCCTTGTCTTTGATGTGCCCTTTGCCTGGAAAGCTTTGTCCACAAACTCATTTGGTTTATTGCCTCACCTGTCAAGAATATTGCTCAAGCCTGGTATGGTGGCACAGGCTGTGATCTTAGCTACCAAGGAGGCTCAGGCAGGAGGATCCCAAGTTCAATAGCAGCCTGGGCAACTTAATGAGGCTGTCTCAAAACAAAAAATAAAAAAGGCTGAGTATATAGCTTAGCAGTAGAGTACTTGCCTAGTATGTTTGAAGCCCCAGGTTCAATCACCAGGACACACACACACAAAATGAATGTATTTATATCTCAGCAGAGCCTTCTCTGATCACCAGATTTGATGCTATAGCTCCTCTGAGCCCTGAACTTCCTTACTCTGCTGACTTTCTCTTCGAAGTTACCTTTCTCTAATGTTCCACATGCTCCCTGTTTGACTCTCCATTTTGCATACAATCTGTCTCCCATGTTACAATGTGTGGCTCTCTGTAGCTCTAGTTGGTGTCCAGGACAGGCCTGACACTAAATGCCTGCTGAATGAGTAGATGAGTAAATGAAGAGATTACCTGTCCCGTGCGAGCCCATCAGCAGCCCCAAACATATCATCCATCCAAGTGAGTGTTGTTTTGTTTCTGGATCTTGCTAGACAAACATCCTCTTCCAGCCAAATCTGTGCCACCCACAGCTTCAGCATGACCTGCAGGTGCTCCATGGAAGGGTCTGGGTGGGGAGCAAAGGCAAAGTGCAAGCTCTCCCTTCTGCCAGAACATTCCTACACCTGTCTGAGGTTACACATGGCACTGTAGGTGGTTTGGGTTATTCAAGAATGTATTTTGGACCTTTCTATTATTTCAGGAGTATCCAGATAGTAGCCATGGAATGATTCCCTGGCTTTCTCCCGAGACTGGCATGTGATACTTTCCTCTTCTTTTTCACTGGTGCAGACCAGTGAGAAAAGTAGCAGTGAAATAGGGTAGAAAAGAATGGAAAGGGGAGCAATTGTTAGGACCATGCACAGAATGGTCTGTGCTGTGCCCTGGAGCCCTGGACTGCAGAAATATAACACAAAGTGCTTTTTTACCTTGGGGTCTACTGAAATGATCAGAGAGAGCAAAGGTTCTGAGGTACCTTTGGGGAGCACAAGATGGCACATCACCTGTACTAAGCATATACATGTCACCTAGGACCATGGGCCAAAACAAGTCACATTCTTCACATCAGTGGGCCATTCTTCATTCTCCAGCTACAAGATTTTAAGTTTATTCTGCTTTGTTGACCTGAAACCACAGTTATGTTGTTTACATTTATCGATTTAAAAACTGAGGATGTGCTATATATTCTAACCTGATTTTAAGCTCAGGAAGGACAAAGAGAAACACATTTCAGGAACTCCAACACAGGCTACAGGTGTATGACTGTATTTCCAGCAATGTGTTAAGACTCAGCTACATTTCAGGGAAATTCTTCCTTCATTTTTCACTGGATATTTAATTAGTAAAACAGGAAGTTTTAACATCAAAACATGTATCATTCCCCATGCATGTGTTTATCAGAAACATTTCCATGCCCTGAAGACTAGATAAATTTGAACTGAAATAAAGGTGGTGTCAGCAAAGGGTTAAGTTACTTCTTTCCCTGTCCTTTAAAAGTTGATCTGTGGAAAGGGTGCATGAAGCAGAAGTAAGCCCTGGTTTTCAATTTGTTCTCTGGTTGAAAGAAGACAGAGGTTAAAAAGAAGGATTTAATACAGTGCAAACAACTTCAGCAGTGCCTGCTCCCCAGATGTACCTGATGGAGGCATGGGTATAGTTTGGATAGAGTTGTCTCCTTGCATTTAGAATTACCCTTGGCAGCCCTGTCAGTCCAGATCATTTCCAGGGTGGCATGTATTAGAATGGAAAAGAGGACCAGAGGACCCCTTCCCTCCCAGCCTGTGGAAACTAGGTAGGCATGGTTGGTTTTCTGTTAGAATAAGGTTTTCTGATCAATCTCAAGGAAGTTCTTATGGATACAGAAGTTTGTTGACTTGCCCAGAGTTACAGCTGTAAAGAAGCAATAAATGGATAGAAATCCCATCTTTTCTTGAATCCCTGATGTATGGTAAATTTTATATAGTCCTGCTCTAACAATACTTCAGTAAAAGGCTGAGGATCCCTGGTCCAAAAACCTGAAATTTGAAATGCACCAAAATTCAAAACTCATTCAGAGCTGGCATATTGCTCAGTGTTGGATTATAAGCATTTTGGATTTTTGGATCAGAGATGCTAGACTGGCAAACTCTTATAAATATCCCAAAATCTGAACAACAGTGTGAAATCTGAACACTTCTGGTCCTAAGCATTTCCAACAAAGGATAATATATTCAGAGATAGGAATGATGCTAACTGATCTCAGCATCCAATCTTTACAAGTGGGGACAGTGTTGCCCAAGGGAACCCAGTGTGACAATGGAAGCCTCATGCATCCTGGGTGTCTAGAGGAGCAGATGGTGCCCCAGGGTCCTCCTTTTCCCAGCTAGCCAGGGGCAGGATGGGCAAGGAGTGTTGAGACATCCCTGAACAGGGTTCTGGAGTGAGATGCTGCTGCCCAGGCCTGTGGACATTTGGAGTCCCTCCCAGGGGTTCCTCCTTCCTGTTCTTGGGATACCTAACTAAGCGCTAGACCCTTGAGTCAAGCTAGCAAAGTAGCAAGATGAAACTGCTCCCTCACTTGCCTTCTCTCTGTAGTGCAGGCAAAACCTGCTAATCTTTGGGTCAAGAGAGGGCAAAAAATGTCCCTAGACAATACTCCTTTTTCACCCTATCTCTTTCCTTGGCCTTTGACCCTCTACTTTGGCAGACCTAGGTGGCAGGGATAGCTGCATTTCTTTCCTATGGGTGAACTTCCTATGACCATGTATAATTCACCAAGTCAATAGGCAGAGGTCCACCTAAATTATAATCTCACCTGGAGATGTTCTGAAGTGTGACCCAGATCCAGTGGAGATTGCCAACCAAACATCCAACCCATTCTTGTGTACAATCATCTGTTTTATTTGAAAATATATCTGTAGTGCATTGAGCACCAACAAAAGTGTGACCAAGAAACCTATAGCCCTGCCCCAGGAAGCACAAGTCCAGTGTGTGACTCGGGTGGGACTGTTACTTTTCACAGTGAGAGGTGCAAAGAAAGAAGGATAGAAAAGCAATGCACATTATTCCTAACTCCTCTTCAGGAATCTGCTTGATGAAAGGAAAAGCTATTTAAATTCACATGGCTCCTTTAATTCACTTCTCTCAATCTGCTGATTGAAGTGTGGAACCTGGTGGGCCAGCTGGATTTGGAGAACTCATGGATGCCCTGTTTAAAACATCCACAGATTACTGCCAAAAGAGAGAGCGAAAAGACTCGGGGGGAGGAATGGGCTGTGCTTCTGACGGGTCATTTACTTTTTCCTGTTTTATGAACTCTTGAGTTTAGAGGATATCGGGGTTGCACAACCACAATCATGACAGAGCATCTGGTCCACATAAAAACGTTTTGTGTAGGAAAAAGAAGTCAGTGTGTCTATGGGAAGAGAAGCACCATGCTGCACTGTGCTGGGACAGACTGGGCTCCTCGCACTCCTTTATTTTGATCTCTTCAACATGACCCCATTGAAAGACTCAGGATGTTAGAAACACTGAGAATGTCTTTAATTTTAAATCGTATCTTTAAATCCAGCTACTTTTTAAAAACATTGTGCAGGATTATTTTTGGTCTGCCTATTTTCCTCTGAGGCAGTTCCCCTGCCAAAAGCACACATAGATAGGGTTTCTTTCTGCCTCGGGATCAAGCTTGGTCTTGGTTTCTAGAACATTTGACCTTCTATCACCATGGAGCATCCAGCAACTTCCTGGGCATCTGGGGCCTTCATCTCCATATTCCAGGACAAAGAGTCAACCTGGTAGATTTGCCTTACCAGGGAGTGAGAAAGCTATCCCTTAACTTTGGCTGCCAATAGTTGAGGGAAGAGGAGAGGGCAGGTAGAAACACATCATTTGAGTCATTAGTCATTGCTGGCCTAGAGGTTGCTTAGTAACATTTTTGCCAGAAACAAAGTACCTTCCTCAAAGGATAGACTTCCTGTTTGTGATCTAAAATGTATACCTTTGAAATGACTTATCTGCACCCCCTAAAAGCAGTTGCTTATTATCTGCTATCCAAACTTACATGCTGTTCATACCCAATCAGGCTTTAAAAACTAGACCAAACCAGACTGGAATGTGTACTCTTCAACAGATCAGCAATTACAAAACGTTTGTAAGGAGCTTGGGATCACGGTCTCCATGGATATAAACATCTCCAGATTCCATTGCATTTTAACAAAAACAGAACGAAGACATGATTAAGACACGAGTACAGTCACTAACATTGATCAGATGATACTGGCTTGGGGACAAATCAGTTTATAGTTTTGTCTCCTTTTCTATGTGCTTTGTGTTTAAATCATCAGCTATAAAATTTATATTTAAAAATTTCTTCAAAAGGCAGATGCTTAGAGGAACCAAGTCATATGAATTATCTTTCCTTCAGCTGCTTTTGGCAAGTGGGGGAATCGCCATGGATTTTTGAGTGGGTGTGTGAGTAGTCCATGGGTCATCTTCTCCCACGAACTTGGGACAGGGAATGGGGGTAGCCACAAACTCTTTCCAAACATGTTGGCAGAGGCATGATTCTCCAACACTTTAGCACCTGTGAAAACAAAGAAAGAGGACTATTGCTTCTTTTCCTGGCATTGTGAAAAGTAACCCCATGAGTTCACTGTCTCCATTGTCCTTTTCTCTAAGTCCTCCAGTTCCAGAATTTTTGCCTTTCTCCCTTCCTGGGTACAGGCCTCCTCTGTCCCTAGTCCTCACACTGCCAGAGTCAGATTTCCTAGCATTTCCAAACATCGTCTATCTGCAGCTGTGTCTCAAATGTGTCCCTTGACTTCCTAGCTATACATCACGTGTCCTTTCCCTTCTTCTCCATCATAAGAAAAGGTTTTCCTCTGGATGTAAACTTGATTTATTCTGAATCCATGAGAAGTTTACTAAGGAGAATTTACTCCTTTCCCTCCTTGATCTGTGAGAGTGGGGGTACAGTATGTGACAGGTCTGTGTGTGGGGTGTGCAGAGCAGGGCTGGAAGGAAGGAACTGATCAAAAGATTTCTCCATCCCCAGGGAATTTCTCTTCAGGATGGAGGGTTGGCTCCCAGACAGGGGCTTTTCCAGAACCCACCCACCTCAGATGGCTGGAGGCCTGGGGGTGGGGGTGGGGGATTGGACACTGTGTTAAAACTTGTTTGGGGTTTTCTTTCAGATTTGTTTAGTTGGAAAACCAAGAATCAGATTTGGTCAGATCTCAACAGAAATCAATTTAAGAGCTATCTTTGGCTTTTATTTATATATTTATTTGGGGAGGGGGACTTATAAGGCCTAAGTAGGCCATCAGTTCTTGTGGGGAAATTTCAGATGTACTATTTGTGAAAGCAACAGGTTGTTGATCATGAACTTTATATAAAAGCTTCTACTAGTTCAGAGTTTTGAGTTTGGGGCATGATTGCCTTCATTCTTGCAACACGTAGGGTTTTTTTTGGTTTTGTTTCGTTTTTTTATACTGGGGATTAAACCTAGGGCCTTTGCACTGAGCTACATCCCCAGCCCTTATTTCCTTTTTTATTTTGAGACAGGGTCTTGCTAAGTTGCCCAGACTGGGCTTGAACTTACAATCTTCCTGCCTCAGCCTTCCAGAGTATGTGCCACCACAGCTAGCTACATGGGGGTATTTACTTACAAGAATCATTTGGACATTTTCCAAACAAAGAGAAAGATGACTCCACCAAGGAAGCCAATGGTGATTAAGACCCCAATGACAATTCCAGCCAGGCTCGCTGTTGACAAACCATCTGCATGGGAGAGAATAGAAGCATTGAGACTTAGGAAACACATACGACGTGTCACATAAAACAATGGCATGGCCTATTGCACACAGCAAACAATGTTCTATGTCATTTCCCCCATATTCATTGGAATTTAGCTCATAAGTAGAGAAGCACTGGCCAGTATTTTACTTTATTTTAGTTTTTGTAGTGTTGAGGCATGAGGACAGGGTCTTGTGCATGCTAGGCAAGTGCTCTACCACTGAGCCACACCCCGCCCCCAGCCCTGATTCTATTCAAATAAAGGGAATTCCCGTTTCAGAAAGGGGGAGGAAGGAGAGAAGGAGAGAGTGGGGCAGGGGAGGAGTCAGATTGGGAGAAACCCAAGAAAGAATGTAACTCATCTCAAAGATCAGTGACAAAGCTTTCTTTTCAACTCCTACAGGAATACTTTAACACCAAAACCTTGCCTACCTTTATGAACTGCTGTCTGTGTTGATTCAGTCACAGTCACTGCAAAGAAAGAGATGATACAGAATTATTAGGATTTCATAACTATAATTTAGCAACAGGCAAAGGATGATTTTACTTTGAGTGGAAAATAGCAAACATACGTAAAGGGGATAATTTCTTAAATAAATTGGATGGGGGTTTGTTAATCAAGCTCTGGCAGGAGCTATTATCAAATTTACAAATACATGTATGGGTTCATAGTACTTTTGTATATACTAAACCACAGAGATGTGAAATAAATTGTCAAAAAGTTTCTGACACTATGGTAGCAAAAAAATCCAGAGCTGTGTATCCTTAGTCCAAGATCAAGATCATGAAAAGCTTACAAATGGTGACGAGGTCTGTTACTCATTTTGAAAGCAATATTCTAGGTTGGAAAGAGTTAGCAGAGCTGTTATTCACCCAATGCTATGTATTCCCTGCCTTGTTGGTACCCAGATCCAGACTTCATAAGGCAGCAATATGCCCAGCTAAATCTGATGAGAGAATATACCCTAGGTGTTTATGCCACAGACACTTTAGGATTTCTCTCTGCAGTCAAACCTAGCCCAATAGTTGCAATGTGGATACTCTCCATTCTGAGTTCCTTTTAGGTAATTCTATACAATTCCTAATTTGAAATTAAAGTGGTTTTTGTTTCTCCCATTAACCTTTTAGTAAGCTGAATGTTTAACTCCATTCAATAGTAGCTGTTCAGCTAGTTGGCAAATGGAGAAACAAAAATACCTTGATTTAATGATAAATTGAAGAGAATCTTAGTTCATGCCTTGCAAAATATCCTTAGATATCCGACAGCCTTTCTAATTAAAAGTAAAACTACCTGTGATTATATATATGTATTTGGTTTTCCTGCACAGTTTCTGGCTCATAGCTCCTTCTTCAAGGCAGACAATAGAAACTAGAATTTCTTTTCTCCAAGGTGGCTCACAGAAAGTCTAATCTTCCCCTGATTTTCTTTTGCCAAGCTGGCTGGCCATAAAAAAATTCTCTGCCCTCCCCTCTGTACATCAGAGGCAGAAGACTCTCTTTTTTCCAGAGGGGCTCTGCCTCTTGCCCTGGAGTAAGGATCGCTGCACAGAAGAGTCATGAAGAATCTGAGCAGAAAGGCCCTGCTCAGTATATTCGCATTAAATCACATGCTTTTGTCCAATCACATTTTTTTTTGGTACTGGGGATCAAACTCGGGTCCTTGCGCTTGCAAGGCAGGCAGCGGAACCACTGAGCTAAATCCCCGGCCCTGTCCAATCACATTTTGACACAGTTGTCCATGCTGTAATCTTGCCTATGCAATGAAGTCCCCATAAAAACCCAGAAGAACAGGGTTCGGGGAGCTTCCCTATGACTGGGCATAGGGAAGCTCCTGGAGGGCAATGGTCTAAAGAGATCAGGGAAACTGCTCTCTGCCCCCATACTTAGCCCTATCTATCTCTTCTTTGGTATCACTGTAATAGTCTTTATAATAAATGGGTAAATGTGTTGCCCTGAGCTCTTTGAACCACTCTGCAAATTAACTGACCCCAAAGAGGGGGTACGGGAACCCTGATTTGTAGCTGGTTGGTCAGAAGTAGAGATAGAACCACCTGGGGCTTGCAGTTGGCATCTAAAGGTTTGATGACAGAGCCTTCAACTATGGTATCTGACACCAGCCCCAGATACAGTAGGAATTGAATTGGACTAGAGGATACCAGCTGGTGTCCACTGCAGAATCGCGCACTTACTTGGTGTTGGGGGCGCCTCATGTATCTCATGTCAGAAATGACTTGTGCTGTGAGTAGGAGAAACAGTCTGAGGTTGAGTATGGGGTTGGTTTTTCCCAACACACTAGTCAACCATCTTCAAAAAGATGTTCACTTTTTCTAGGGGTTGGGTTTGAAATAAGCTATTCCTCTATACCAAGACTCCCTAAGAAACGTGTCTTTTCAAAATGGGGCCAGGGTGAGGGCCCCAGAATCCAGCTTTCCCTACACCAATCAAATCCATGGCTTTGGAGCACTTATATGGTACACAGATGGACTGGGGAACCCCGCCATAGAAAACAGTGGGGAAACTGCTGGGCTTGGGCCTTCCCAGAGCAATGAGGTCATCAAATCAACTTTTAAAATGTTGTTCCTGGAAGCCAGTTACCAGCAAAGATAGGTCAATCATTTGCTTACACGTCTTGGTGGCTACTGATTCTAGGCTCAAAATACACTATTATCACTATCAAAGACACCATCAGTTACAAAATGAATTACTGAAAATTAAGTTTGTAGATCTGTCAGTGATTGAGAGCTTATTAGTCCTGTACTCCCCTTTCCCTCCTTATTACATTGATTGTGATTATGAGCATACATCATATATGTGATCATTATATTTGAGCATTTCATAGGAAAAGTGGACATCTGTGGTCCTAAAAAAAATTACCCTCTTAAAAATCAAGGGCTTGTAATGACTTTTTTTTTTTTTTTGGCAGTATGAGCCACGGAACCCAGAGCCTTGTACATGCTAGGCAAGCACTCTATACCACTGAACAACATCCTTATCCCTTTTTATTTTTTATTTTTTGAGCCAGGATCTTGCTAAGTGGGCCAGGCTGACCTTGAATTTGGGATCCTCCTCCTTCAACCTCCAGAGTAAGCAAGTAGCCAAGGCCCAGGTGTAATGACATTTTGACTCATATGTGAAACACCTTGGCATGGTGAAATATGAAGCAGGTATGTGCACTAAGTCACACTTCTTGTAACATGTGGGGCAGGGAACAAGAATGGAGAGTAGGGGCTGGGGATTCAGCTAGGTGGTTCTGCTGCCTGCCTTGGAAGCGCAAGGTCCTGAGTTTGATCTCTGCTACCAAAAAAAAAAAAAAGGAGGGAGAGTAATGAGTATTTTCCAGGCAACTGAGAAATATTTTTTGAGGGAATATAAGAGCATTTTGGGTATCATAAAAAGAATACTTACCATAGAAGAATTTATTTTCTGTTGCTAATTAGCTATCAACTCATGTTACAAGTGAGTAATTCTCTAAAATTTTGCAATGTATTACAATGATCACTTACATCGATAATTTTCTCCTTGTTTAGACTTACTTGGTTCTTTGCTCACTGCAGGTGCTAACTATAGATCACAAATACAACCCCAAATCCTTGTAAGTATGGTGTCTTGTCCCATGTGTACAAACATGAACTTAATGTAAGATGGTAAATATTAGTGTAGAGTCCATTCAGACTCACATATGTCAACTGAGTTTCATGCTGTTGGATATCAACACAAAGTTCTTAATGTAGGGCCAGTGAAACAACATCAGCAGCTACTAACCCTTGTAGGTAAGTGTAACATTATCACTAGTTATCAAGCAAGTAGAGAGATATTTCTGGTAGTCCAAAACTTGGATTTGATTTAGCAACTCAAAAATCAAATTTTGAACCCACCATATGGTTCAGAATTTACTCTTGCATTCCACTGTATCCTCTATTGATTATTATATTTGTTCATGGACTTTGGGAATACATAGATTTTGCAAAACTAGATCAACCCCTTTTGGGGTAACTGGTCTTTTTACCTGTTGAGGTATTGGTTGCCATAGGTGGGGTTGTGGTTGTCTGGCTTTTTTGGTGATTCTGGGTTGAGCTTCCTAAGGTTGACACATCCTCCACACCAGGACCTGTTGTACTTTCTGCACCTGCTGGCCCCTATTAGAGATGTAAATGAGGCAAAAGAGAAAATAAAGCCTAGTGTTTTAAAGCTTATACTCTTGACTTACAAATAGATTCAAAGTGGCATAAATATATAAATGATGTGATGGCATCAGTTCAAAGCAGAAACAAAAAAAAATCAACAAAAAGACACAAGGGCGGGGATGGGAATGAATTGAAGTCAACCCTAGAAATGAATTCCACGCATTTAGCATGGTGACTTCTTAAACTTCCAGGAACACTAGATCAGTGGGCTTTCATCCTTTCTTTCTGTAAACTTGAATGTATTTTTCCCTTCTATCATTTCTTTGGCAGATAAATGTATCATGCTTACATGCCTCCCTCCATGAGTGTGGCAGCTAGCCTTGCTGAAAGCTCACTCCATGCAGAGCCTTATGAAGTCAATCCCACTGTTAGTACCACTATACAAATGAGGCTTAGAGGAATCTGACAGTGTGCCCCAACTCATAGCCACTTGTGACAGAGCAAGATGAGGTTTTCTGATGTTTACTGGTTTATTACAGAGGACATTACCAAGAAGCAGGTGAAGAGATGCATAGGGTGAGGTTACGTGCGAGGGTACAGAGCTTCCCTGCCCTCTGTGAGTACATAAACCTCCAGAGACCTCCATGAGTTCGGCTTCTCAGAAGCTCTCTGAACCGTGTCCTTCTGGGTTTTTATGGAGATGTCATTAAATGTGCATGATTGATTAATTCATTGGCCAGTGGTGATGAACTTAAATTTATCCTTCAGTGCCTCTCCTCTCCACAGAAGTTGAGGAGTATGTGGGGGGGGGGGGTCCACAACCTTCTAATCCAGGTTTGTTTTTCAGACCTCACTTCAAAGGCTGCCAGCTATTAGTCTACTCATCAGCATACTAAAAGATATTAAGCACTTAGAAAATTCTAAAGAATTGGTTCTCTTGACTCCAAAGTTCATGTCAATGTAAGATTTAACAAACAAGCCAGCGCGCATAGGTGACATAATCAAAAACAAATTCGGTCTGGAGATTAGCTCAGTGGTGCCTCTGCCTCCCTTCACGTGCAAGGTCCTGAGTTCGATCCCTGGTACCAAAAACAAACAAACAAACAAACTGGACCACATCAAATGTAAAGGCTTGTCACAATCGACCGAACAGAAAGGCAACCTACAGGATGGGAGAAAACATTTGGAATCAGGTACCTGGTAGGTTTGTAAAGAACTTCTACAACTTAACAACAAAAAACTCTAACTCAATGATGAATGGGGCAAAGGACTTGAAATGACATCTCCCTGAAGATGGCACACAAATGGCCAAGAAATGTGTGATAGGATGCTCAGTGCCACTGACCAGAGAAATGCAAATCAAAGCCACAACTGCCTCACTTCTAGTACAATGACTACTATCAAAAAACCCCAGAAAATATGAGTTGCTGGAGAGGGAAACTGTAACTTTGTACACTGCTCATGGGAATGTAAAGTGATGTCACTGCTATGGACAGAATGACAGTTCTTCAAAATAATAAAAATAGAACTACCTTATGATTGAGCAATCCCAATTCTGGATGTAAACCTCAAGGAATTCAAAGCAGGATGTCTAAAAGATATTTGCATACGCAGGGGATAGTGCTTCCTAGAAGCTCTATTCATGAATGATTGCCATGAGGTGGCAGAAGCAACCCCAGTGGGCTTGGATGGCTGCATGGATGAACAAAATGTGCCCACATCCAGTGGAACATGATCCAGCCTCAAGGAGGAGGGGATTCCTGACACAGGCAATAGCAGGTGGACCTTGAGGCTGTTAGACCAGTCCCAAAAGGGTGAATTCTGTAAGACTCCACATACAAGGTACCTAGAGTAGTTAAAATATGAGAGACAGAAAGTAGAATGGCAGTTACCAGGGCCAATGGAAGAGAAGAATAAGGAGCTATTATTTAACAGGTGCAGAATTTCTGTTTTACAAGATAAAAAAATTCTGAAGATCTGTGTAACAATGTGAATATACTTAACACTACTGAAACGTACACTTAAAAACTGTTAAGATGGTAAATTTCACTTCTGTGATTTTTGCCACAATAAAAAATATGCCATTCAGTATTTTCTATGGGCCTGGCATAGTTCCAAGCTCTTGGCACTTACAGGTGGGGCTGGGTGGCAGAATATGAAAATATAGCATGTAAACAAATAAAAAGGTAATTTTTTGTTTTGTTTTATTTTGTTTTGCAGTAGTGGATATTGAACCCAGCTGCTGGGGATTGAACTAAAGAGTGCTCTACTACTGAACTACATCCACAACCCCTTCTATTTTATATTTTGAGGCACAGTCTTATCAAGTTGCCCAGGATGGACTTGAACTTGCAACCCTCCTACCTCAGCCACCCAAGATGCTAGAATTACAATGAGCACCACTGCATCCACCTCTGAGGGTAGTTTTTAATGGCTTTAAATGCTGAAGAAAATATCAACTACACCAGACAAATTTTTAAAGGCAAAAAAGGTGGATATTTTCAACTTTGCAGGCTGTAACTAATTCAATTCTTCTCTTATAGTATAAATGCTGCCATATACTTTTCAAAAACATTTTCATTGCTGAGTTCCGGGAAAAGTTTATTTATAAAAATAATTGGTGGGCCAAGTCTTTGGAATAGTTTGTCAAACCCAGGGCTGAAGAGTAACTCCTGGGGGTTTGGGGAGAGGATTATTTCAGTTAAATCTCTTTGAGATAACGCTGAATTTGACAATTGTGAAAGTCAACCAAGGGAGGATGGGGGAATGCTGTGGGCAGAGAAAAAGGAAACCTAGGTTGGACCAAGCTTGGTATACTGAGGGTCAGAAAGGCCCACAGGGCTGCATTGGATAAAGCAATGGGGAAGGGGTGCATAAGGCAGGCAGGAGCCTGTGTACATTACCACTGAATTATGAATTCCCAAAGGACCAAGGGTGTGGCTCACCTGCCTCCTCCCTCCCTTCCAGCACCTGGGCATCCTGTCTAGCCCACAACAGCCACTTCAGCCATGTGTCAATAACAGCCCATTGGGTGAGGAAATGTGTCTGCTTAGATTCCACATAGTTTTTATGAGTGTGGTCCATGTTTAATACCACTGTAATCAGAGTACAAATTTAGGAACTTAGAGCAATCACATTATCACAACATAAAGACTTTTTTATTGTATTAAAAAATGTGCTGTAGATTAGAAATTTTAAAACCTATTCTTTACTAGTTTAAGAAGTCCTAGTCTTTGACTCTGGAATCACCTAAGATCAGCACACCAGCTGCCTCCTCACGGGATGAAATCAGGAAACAGCTTTTGTTGTGAGCCACACAATTGTTCCTTTGCCTGGTGGCTCACACTGATTATAATACATGAACATAATATACCTTCATGCTTACAGGTGATTGCAGGCCTTTGGAGCAAATCTTTCCCTTGCTGGGATTACTCACCTGAGTTGTCAGCCTAGGAGATGGCCGAGGTGCTTCAGAACCACTTGTGGTTGGAATGAGATCTTCTTTACCTGGGGTCCCCCTGGCAACTGTCGCACCTGATGTCACAGGATTATCTTCTAGCTTAGCAAAGACAGCTGAAGAGAAAAGACAGGGCTTAGGGTGGAAACTGCGTGGGCAGACTTAAGTGGCCAGCTACAATCAGATTGTTTATTCATGTATTGTTTGGTGAGATTTTACTTAATATTTTCTAGCTTTCTATAGTGACAGCAACCAAACGATTGTCCTTGTGACACCTTTGGCACACATGATGGCCAGGTTGTCTCCACTGCACAGCAGGAGAAAATGGAAACACAAACAATGAAGCAGCCAACCCAGCCCTGACAGGATCCCAGACACAGAGAGGGGTGTACACACCTTGTCTGGTCAAATGAGAACCAGATTCTTCCTCAAGCCCTTTCATAGGATGAATTAATGCATTCAGGTTGATAGAATAGCATTTAGGCCTCCAAAAATTCTTGCCCTCTAGATACTAGCCTATTTCTAGACTTCATAAAAACCTACTGAATCACAAGGTCCAAATATTAAGTTTCTGTCATTTTTAAAACCAAGTTGTAGGGGTGGGGCTATAGCTCTACTGTAGAGTGTGTGTTTTGCAAGCACAAGGCTCTAGGTTCACTTAAAAAAATAACTAAATAAAGCTCTTTCTCCACTTAATTTTGAGACTGCTGTCACTTGGATGTTTAGAACCTGTAGCTTTGACTACAGACCTCACAGATACAGTTCAGCTTCTTATTTCACAGTTGGAATTACTGTTATTAGGTCAGAAATATACCCAAGGGTATAAAGATACCCACAGAATTCTCTTTCTGAGAACTAAATGAGACCTCACTGCCCCTCATGTTGGTTTTTCTGCACTAATACTTTGGTAAATGATTGGGTGATGCCAATGAGAAAGGTTTCCAGCGGAGCAAGGGACTGGTGGTGTGGGATGGCAGGTTGAATTCCACCATGGATGAGTGCTACCATTTTGAATACGTTTCCCCAGATTTCACGTGTTGGAAATCTAATCTCCAAATTCCTAGTGGAAGGTATTTGAAGGTGGGGCCTTTGGGAAGTTATTAGGATGAGATGAGGTCATCAGGGTGGGGCCCCCCCCATCTGAGTGACTAGTGGCTTAGTAAGAAGAAAAAGGGAGATTTGAATTGAGACATTTGCTTGGACTTGCCATGTGATGCCCTCTGGCATGTTAGGATACAGAAAGAAGGCCTTCACTGGACGGTGGTGCCACGCCCTTGGGCTTCTTGGCCATGAGCCAAGTAGACATCAAGGCTATAAATTTCCCAGTCTCAAGTAACTGGTTACAGTAACAAAAAATTGACTAAGACAAGGAGCAGAGAAACACAGTGTCATCTCCCACCTATGCTGCAATAATCCAACTAGTCATGACTGCACCCAAGTATCATCTCTTGCTTTACCAGATAATGCTTTGCATGAGTTAACATTCTGACTCATTGGTCATGGGCTTCCTTTGCAGACTCAAGTGGCTCTGGAAATTCCATGACTAAATACAGTTGCAAAATAAGCAGGCATCTGCATCCCAGGAGCAGGAGGGAGGAGTACTTGGAGACCTCTTTGTGTAATTAAAGAGCAGATGTTAGTCTGTATCTAGGCAGTGCTCAATTAGCAATCCAGCCCATGCCTAAAATGCCTTATTTCCCCTCTGCTTAGACAGCCCAACCAGAGGCACCACTAATAAATATTTGATCATAACTTCTTGGCTGACACCTGGAGGGATGAGGTCTCCAGAGGAAGCTGCTTGTTTCCTGAGTCCTCTCTTTGCATCCAGTCTTTATCCAGTAGCTGGATCAATAGCTTTGGATGAATACATGCATTCACCTCTTTTATAATCTTAGGAAGGCTTAAAATGGGACTCGCTTGGTGCATGCAAGTGGCTTGTCTCCCCTTCTGGTCATTTGCTGTGGTGGGGGAAGGGCAGAGACTGGTCCCACAAGGATTTATGACCCTGTGGAGTAGGTATATGTTTAGCGTATTTATTGAGCTCCAGGGAATATGCTTTTGCCAGGCAAGTAGTCTTTATGAAAAAAAACCTGAACACCCTATTTTCTTTTCTTTTTCCCCTGGCTTTAACTCAGTTAACAAATCACCATTTAAAAACAAATGTTTTCTGGAGCCATTCAGCAAAACCACGTCCTATGGGAAATCTCTAACTTAAAACAATTCCTTGCTTAATTTTTTTTTAAATGTACTGAATGAAGTGGGTTTGAATTCCCCCATAGAAAGCTCAGTTCATTGAAAGTGTAATTTTATAAAAAAAATTCCTTCTTGATCTTTTCTACCCTTGGCCCACAGAGCCAAGTACTAAAATCACTCTGAATAGACAAAGCGTGTTTTATGAATGACAGTCAGGATTAAGATGCATGTCTTTTGTTCCACTGCTCTGGCTTTCTTTCACTCCATGGGAAAGCTGATCTTTAACAAGAGATCCTCAATTGTCCCTGTTACTATTTTGGCCAAGGCTTTCCTGAAGAGTTCTTACTAGGCCAGCTGCCTAGTTTCCAGCCAGCATTTGACACTCCCTTAACTCATAAAACTCAAAGCATGTACTGATGTGTTCAAGCTCACATGCCTTCCTATGATATACCCACAAGCATACAGGGATGCATTTTCATGTACTCACGCACACACACACTCACATACTCACAAACTGCTTATCCAAGTGCAGAACGAAGACCCACAGTTATGGACATCCAGGAGTTCTGGAGCCCTGAAGTCTATGCCTTACCCAGCCTCAGCCTCATTCAGCATGAGGGTTTAAATAAATGGAAGTTTCCAAATTTGGTAGGAACCAATTTTCCTTTACTTTGAAACTTTTTGGTTATTATTCTATAAAAAGCTAAACTAAAATTTATACTACCTAGAAGATAATTTGATAAGCAAATTTTACCTTATGGGTCTTAATTTTGAAAATAAAGAACTTCAGCAATGTTTATTTGTATGAAAGTGCTAATTAGGAATGATTTTAATCTTTGCATTAAAGTCTAATATCTCTAAAGAAATTATTCAAGTTTACACACATTTATTGGATGATGTTTCTTGTATTACTTTAGAATTTAAGATCCAACATTAAACCAGGATATTATTGTAGTTCTAATGTATTAGTCTCAAATTCCTAATAAAAATCTTCTGAAGATGTGTTTAATCCTTTCGTTTTATTTGCATTGCTTTGATTTGTGATGGAGAGTGGTTCCGCCTGGCTATTATTAGGGACGTCTGCCTTTGTGACTATTTTTCTCTTGTGGTATTCCATCTTTTTTTGTAGTTTTCCAGCTGTTTTCATACCTTAAGAATATATTCTTTGGACTTGATGCTGGGCCTGTGTTTTCACTTGCTGACATTTGTATCTCTTTTACAGAGCGCATGCTCTGTCAGGAATCAAATATGTTCAGTTTATTTTCTCCTAGATCAAGCCTCTTTTCCAGATTATGTAAATATTTACCCATGCTTTGTGGTTTTGTTCTTCTATTTAGTATTTCTATTGGTCTTCTGTTTATTTTAGAGTGTTATGTAAAATAGGGCTATACAGTCATGCTCCACTTAAAGTCTCAGATGACAACCAGTCAGTGAGCTTTGTCATGGAGCTGAAATCCTTATCAACTGGTGATACCATGGCTATCATAATGTCAGAGTGCCACACATTCCTCAAATATTTGTGGTGAGGCTGGTGTATGCAAACATGCCAGATAAAAGTATAGCACATACAATTATTTGAAGTATATATAACTTAATGATGATAAACAACTGAGTTACTGGTTTATGTGTTTACTGTACTTTAGATCATTATTTTACAGCTACTCCTATTTACTAAAAAAGCGCACTGTAAGCAGTGTCTCCTGTTACACCAGCAGGAGCCTTACACCTCTGTGTCTGATTGCATCAAGCTGGGCATGGTGGTGCACACCTGTAATCCCAGCACTCTGAGAGACTGAAGCAGGAGTATTGAAAGTTTATGTGCAGCCTGGGCTATTTAGTAAGACCCTGTCTCCAAATAAAAAAAATAACAAAAAGGGCTGTAGAGTAGCTCACTGCAGAGGCCCTGGGTTTGATTCCCAGTACTGGAGAAACAAAGAGAGATGGTGTAAAGTGATGAACCTGTACCACCTAGGTTTGTGGTAAATACCCTGGGTGATATTCAAAATTGCCTGACAATGACTTTATCAGAACATGTCCCCATTGTCAAGAGGCACACGGCTGTCATTTGATACTTGATACCCTGCCCAAGATTAGTATTCTTCGAGTAAATCCTCTTTTTCCCACTGCTTCAAAACATTGTGACAAAGCTCTTCTTCCACAGACTACGTCATCGCCATAGGACAGACTTCTCAGCACAAGGTACAGCTCCAATAGCTGCCTCCGGCTTACACATGCACCTCACTTCCCAAATCTGTGCTCTCCTCCATTAGCTCCCCACTCTTCCTCCTCACATCAGCTGCTGGCTGTTGGTGAAGTCAGGTGAGGATTCATCAAGAACCAAACAGCACTGAGAGTGAGGAGGAGGAGCATCTGGGGTCTTCCTGAATGTGAGCTCTGCAGCGTTGTACATTCAACCTAACATAGAAGGCGTAATTCCCAGACCTTCTCCCACACATATAGGGTTTACAGGGCATCTTCTGGGCAGCTTTATCACACAACAACCTGTGAGTGGATTGTGTGGTGTTGTCATCCCCACTTAACACACAAGGAGACTGAGGTCAACAAAGACTCTCCCTTGGACCAACCCTGGTCAGGCTCCTCTAGTCCTTTTCTGCATAAGCCATCACCCCGGGCTTCTGTGTCCATCCTCACAAAGACCACCTTGCAGGACCCCTGCAAAGAGGGTTGAGGAAGATTCTCCCCCACCTCACCCCTACCCAACCCATCACCTGAGCAAGTTCTGCATTTTGCATGCTATCTAGGCCCTTGGCTCACTTTAGAAGACATATTCGGCTACTTTAGCAGCCACCCCCACTTGGGGCCTCTTAGTAGTCATTTCCTACCCACTGACCCCCTTTTTGTGCTCCTTGTGTTCAGAATTGAATCTGATCTGCCTCAGCCTCCCACAGTGCTGGGATTATGGGCATACCCTATTGCGCCCCACAGAATAATGTTTTCTTTACCAAGATCACAAGTGAAATGATTTGCGAAGTTCACCTGGTTCACCTCGTGGGCAGCCAAGTGCTTTGGCTGTGGGTCTTGTGCTCCCTGACACAGGACCGAAGGGTGCTGTGCTGCTCCAACATGTGCTCTTCTGGCAGTTTTGGGTCAAAATGTCTGGTGCTCCCTCCCTGGGCCCTTATAGCCTTCCTCTTCTGCCTCTACCCTCATCCTCATCTTCCATAAATGATATTTCCACTTGTCAGAAGTGGTGGCTTCCTCTAGCACCTCACTCTTTCCAAGAAATCCCATCTTGCTAGCATCTCTCAATCTTCTTATTTAGTGACCACTGACTCAATTTCCTCAATTGGGTCCCCTTCTAGGAAAACTCTGAGAGAATCCAAATTGTTGGAAGTGGTGGATTAGAAGGAGGTGTGATTTGCTTTAGAGGATGTCCTTGCTTGAGAGGCAGCTGTCCTCTTGGCCAAGCAAATGAAGTCAGTAGCCAAGATCCAGCCTGGAGGCCTGGGGCTGGGTGTGCTGCTCAGTAACACAGCATGTGCTCAACATGTTCTCGCATAGCAAGGAAAAGACCAGAGACCACATCTGCCTTTCTGTCCCGAGTGCCCAGCACTTGAATTTATTTTACAAATATTTACAGAGCACCTACTACATGATGGGACACATCCTGAGCACTGGAGACAGAAGGAGCAGGGCAGTCTCTGTTCTCAGGCATTTTGGGATTGTGAGCTGGGCTGAGGCTCATAGTAAGCAAAGGAAAATATTAACATAGTGCTTCATTGTGCCCTCAGATCTCTGTTCCAGTTGGTACTTTTTTGGGAGCCTTCCCTGTCCCCTTCCACTCTCACACTCCCCTGAGTACTATTCACTCAGTGCCTCATTTCACTCAGGACCATCATCAGGCTGTTTCATCTGGCACACAGGCAGGCTCTGGGTAAGCGGCTGTTGATGAATGGGGGAAAGAGCTGGTGCTCACCAACCCCAGAGCCCAGAAGGATCCCAGCACTGCAAACTGGGTAAAGAGTGGGTGACTGGTGCGGCTGCAGTGTGGTGGGCAAGTCTGGGAAGTGTGGAGGGCCAGTGTTGAGAGCTATGTGAGGAAGGGGCTTCCACTTCATTGAACAGGAACAAACTTCAGAGATGCCAAGTAGGGAGTGACTTCATCTGAGTCCCAGAGAGTAAGGCTACGCTGAGTATCATGGGGATAGATCACGTACAGGGAAGTCACCAGGATCAGACCAAAGCAGGGAGACCTTGTAGACTCTTTCTGCTGCCCAGATGAGAGTGGGTGGTGCTTGTGGCAGGAGGGAGGGAAAGAACTGGGCAGGTGACAGCTGGGAAGCACTGGAAATCACTACCCACTGATGACCACAGATAAATGCACAACCCCAGAGCTAAGAATTCATGAATTTACCATACATTACAGCTGTTGGCAAACACTTAGGGAGGAATGATTGTACCAAGCAAAGCAGGCTGCCCTTTTGTGATGCATGCAGTCTTTTACCAGTGGATTTCATGTGAGAGTCTTAAGGGTTCTCTAGGCACACCTGTAATCAGCATTCTGGGAGGCCAAGACAAGAAGATTGCAAGTTTGAGCCCAGCCTAGGCAATTTAGTAACTTAGATGTTGTCTCAAAAAAACCAAAAAACAAAAACAAAAAATAATCCAGCTAAAAGCTTTGGGATGTAGCTCTGTGCAAAGGCACTGGGTTCAATGCTCAGTACTGGAAAAAAAAAAAGTTTAGGTCAACTCCTGCCCATGTTGGGGAGAAGTTCCTTCCATGCTGATCTCTGCTGACTGGCAGGTGTAGAATCTGACAACTGCAGAAGCAACATCCAAAGCATTTTATATGGAAATAGTAAAGTTTATTTTAAAAATAAAATAGTCCCACGCTCAGCCACCCTCAGGTTCTTCAAGGAAAACCTGCTGTGTGTAAAGCAGGGTTTTACATTGTCCAGTTCTCTGGCATCGCAGGTTGCTCTGTGTCTACACACACAAGCAAGCTTTTGAAGCAGGTGACTAAATGGCCTTGGAATGGTTTCTGGGGCCACTGAGAAAAGTCAAATAATTTTTATTAAAACAACACCCTAGGAAGTTCTGGGTTTACCCCGTAGGAGAAAATGCAAAAAAATGACTCCCTATACCTGTGAGATAAAGTCCTGCTTGGTAAGAGATGTCAACATTCAGAGAACAAAAACACCCATTTCAGTCTCTTTGCCCAGACTTAAGCATTCCCATCCTGTTTTTCCATCATGGCTCAAAAGTCTGTCCAGAAGCTTGAAAATAAACACCCCTCAAAATGTAGAAGGCCTCAACTCACCAACATTTTCTAGCACTCTGCTAACCGGCCACCCACTGTGGCCACAGAGGGACTCAAGTCTCTATACAGCCCCTCATCTCAGTTCAGTTGTCCCCAACCTGACTGTTTGTTGTTGCTTCTCTTAGTTACAAAGAGGTGGATTTTATAACCAGGCGGAAGGTGTCAGAATTTTACTATCTTCAGAGCCATGACCCCCCCACCATTGGCCCTGAGGCTAACCCAGCTCTCGGACTCCTGCTGAGCCTTTCTTTGGAACATGAACCTTTGAAGTCCCAAAGTTCCTCTGCACACAGAAAGCCATACCACAGCCTAGAGCTGCACACCACCAACTGGGAGTCACTGGGTGTAGTCAGCATAATCACTGATGTGGCCAGTGTTTTTCTTTTTTCCTCAGCCTTCCCGAGTATCCTGGTAAACTGCTTACAGGATCAAAAGTTTGGTCCTGGAAAAATCTGAGTGGCTCTTGATGGATCTAGGCAACTTCTAAGGAGGGTTGGCCCTGCCACCCTGAGCACCCAGGGAAATACACTCAGTTTTCTTCCAGGTGCGCATGGTGCCACCTAGAATCCACACTGTCCCTTACCACCAGCATCTGGTGCCTTGGTACATAGGTAGCAGACATCTGTTGAGTGACTGACTGTGTAAGTACATTTAGAGCCAACTAGAGAATTTTTCTGGAATTATTCCTTGGATCCTAACTTTCCTGCCTCTGCTCACTGGCCTGGCTTCCCCCCCAGAGCTGGCAAATGCTTTCCCCTAATGAAACTGGCAGGATAGCAGGCAGAATTCACCTGTGAGATGAACTCTGCTGCCTTACTGTTTGATTTCTAGAGAGCAGCAACATGTCCAATGGCTGCGACAGGCCTTGTCAACCTCTGCAGACAGAGTCCCACAAAGCGATAGGACTTCATGGTATGCTGCTGGCACTTGGGACTCGTGCCTCGTCCATAACATTTAAGGGAAGCCCAACAAAGCTGAGAACAGACAAATGTCATTGGCTCTTCTGGAGAAATCTGACACCTTAAGATCCAGAGCAATATCCCTTTGGTTTTGGGGGAGGCAGTTAGTTACGAACAGCGCCCTGAACTTTTTTCTGCACTCTGGGTGGGGTGGCACCTCTGAGTCATCTCCCAGAGTTGGAGGCAGCATTTGGAAAGCTTCTGGAGTTGGACATGGGCAATAAAGGACAACAAGTGGGGGCAGGGAGTGCAGCTTGGGGGTGGCGCATGCTCAGCATCACAGGCGCTGTGTCAATCCCCAGCATCAATAAAAAAGGCAAAAAGAAAGAGGGGCAAATGACTATTCGAGACTCCATTTCATTTCATTACCAAGAAGTTACAGGAAGTCACTGGGCAGGGAGGAAAGGCAGGATGAAGCTCCAGAAGACATAATACCAGGGCTCCTAACCAGTCCATTCTATCCCCTTTGAAGGGGCTGGGAATTTGGACCTCCTGTGTAGCCTTCACAAATTTAGCATTTCTTCTCCACAACTATCTGCTAGGTGAGATTTTGACAATGGCTACTTCTCAATTAATTTGTAGGAAAACATGCATCCCATGGTACCATATTCTCTTCCTTGACCTAACAAAACTCTGCAAACTAGTATGGTCTTCTTTTTTCAGATGAGGGCGCTGAGCCTCGAAGGCAAAGTGCCCATGTGGCAAGCAAGTAGCAAAGCAAAGATCAGGGTCTATCTGGCCCCAAAGCCTTCCTGTGTGCTGGTCACTCTTGCTTGGCTTCCACTCACAGGCCTCTCTGCTCTTTTGAGTAGACTGAGGCTGCTCTGTGGTTTCTGCAGGAGCTTGGGTTTGGCTACCAGGGGAATCTGCAAGTTCATTTTCTAGTGCCATTGGTACCCATCCAAACCTACTCACCCAGGTAGATTCCTGTCCTTTAAAGCCCTCCCAAGGAGCTGGAAGAAAGCATCTCAACTGAGCCAGCATGGGACATGGTGACAACTTTGCTTTTTACTGCCTTTTTCTCTCTAGCAGCACCTGTAGCTTCCTTTGGGCACCATGCCCTTGTGCTATAACCAGCCACAGGCACAGCATCTGCTGGCTGGAAGAATAAACAGATGGATGATGATATTTATACTTTCCAGGGCCCACGGAAGTGAATGAACTTACTCTCACCCCAGTATAAGCGTTGCTGGTCTTCCTCGAGGCTGTTGACTGATTACTCAACTGCAAGAGATGTGGTGCTCTTGGCTAAGAGTGGAATGTTCTCCGTAAAAGAGGAAACGAATTCACAGTTTTGTAGATTGAAATCACATCCCTCTGGAGCTCAGTGGTGGCCAGGTTGGTGTATGAAAATCCACTTTCTTCTGGGGAGGACTGGCAGAAACCTGTTTTAGTGTCGCTGTCCTAGAGCAGAGCCTTGCTGTGGGGCAGTGGGGTGTTTGGGAAGCACTTGCTGTCTGCCTGGAAATCACTGAGCTTCTAGTCCTCTTGACCACCAGCTGAGCAGACTCTGATTTTGCAAGTGAAAGAGAAGCCCCTTTGGATCTGACCTCACCGCCTGTGCAGACAGCCCAGCTGTGAGCCCAGGAGGAAGAGGCCTGCAGGAATGTGCAGAATGTGGTTGTTCATCCACTTGCTGCCCTTGGCCTTGATTCTAAGACTGGTTGAAGAGCTTGAAGTATGCCTGGGTAGATTTTTAAAAACAGATGTCACTGGCCAGGAAGGTTTCTCCTGACTCTTCCTTACTTTCCTTCTTCTGATACACAGGAAAAATTCAGGCAGCAAACTTCATCCCCAGGACTTACCTTTGGTGCTCCTTTAGTGTATCAATCCCCTGCACAATCCTCAGACATATCCAACTGCTAACCCCAAACTCACTGTATCTAAAAGAGCACATAAATGCCTACCTACCTGACATAGATCATCTGTTGTCCTGTCCTTCCTATCAAAAGGCTTGGATAGTACTGTTTCTTCCCTCTTCTCCAACCATGGCCCTATCAGGGGTTTTGTTGTGTTTGTTTCTGTGGTGCTGCGGGTGGAACTTAGGGCTTCTGTGCTCAACCACTGAGCTACATCCCCAGTCTTCTTGTGATCTTTTAATTGCTCTTTTCTCTAAGGGGCAAGAGATTTACAAATAATTAAAATGAAGTGGTGAGAACAATCAAAGCAATCTTTATTAAAGACAAAAGATCCCACACTTCGTGATTTCAAAATTTAATGCACAATTACAGTAATCAAGACTGTGTGTAGTTGAGTGCAGTAGTGCGTGCCCATAGTCACAGCTACTCAGGAGGCTGAGGCAGGAAAATTACAAGTTTGAGCCCAGCCTGGGAAACTTAGCAAGATTCTGTCTCAAAATAAAAAGATAAAGAAAGAGCTGGGGTTATAACTCAGTTTGAAGGGTTCAAAAAAAATCAGGGCTACAGTTACTTACCATCTATGAACTAGTAATTCCACTATATGCTGTGTGGTAGAAAAATACAGTGAATATTTAAACTTTTAAAAAAACGTACAGTAAAAAACACATTGCTATTAATTCCCCTTGCTTTGAACACACTTATCCCACCATACTTGCCACATCCTGAAGCAGTTCTGGCAGTCCTTTTTCATGAGTGTCTTTAGTTACCCTGTCCTGGCTACCTCATTGTCCTGAATTGATTTGAAATATTTCTCTTTTATGGTATTTTTAACTTTGGGGAAGAGCCAGAAGTTGTACAGTGCCAAATTTGGTGAATAAAATAGAGAGGACTCATCTTTTGCTTTTTGTACCGGGAACTGAACTCGAGACCTTGCGCTTGCTAGGCAGGTGGCAGAACCACTGAGCTAAATCCCCAGCTAGACAGGACTCATCTTAATAGTTTTACCAGACTGCCTTTCTGTTGGATGGCCCTGGGCATAACATTCACTGTATTTTTTATCACACCTGATAAAGACACTCACGAAAGAGGGCTTTCAGAATTGACAGTAGAATTATTCATAATAGTCCCAAGTGGAAGCAGCCCATAGGTCCACCAGCTGAGGAGTGGATAAACAAAATATGGTGAATCCTCTTGGAATATCATTTAGCCATAAAAAGAAACAAAATTCTGACACATGCTACAGTGTGGGTGAACCTTGAAAACATTATGCTACCTGAAAGAAGATGGTCACAAAAGGATGCATGTTGTATGATTCCATTGATATGAAATGCCCAGAACAGAGACAGAAAGCTGGTTACTGGTTGCCAGGTTGCCAGGAGAGAGGGAAAGGGGAACAACTGCTAATGATTTGGGCTTTGGGGAAAGGGGTGATGGAAATGATCTAAAAGTGATGCTGGCAATGGCTGGACAACTCTGTGACTGTACCACTTCTAATGTACTTCACCTGGAAGCACTCATTTCTACAGTCTGTGAATTACGACTCGATAAAAATGTTTTAATATAGTGATGCGTACTGTAAGAGGTGAGTAATAAGAAATTTGGAAATGAGGGGAAATCAGGAAATACTGAGTTGCAAATCTTGGAGGCTCTTATTGCCTAAAGTTTAATCTCACCTTCTTCTCTGTGGTCCTCACACTGTCTGACTGCACCTGTACTAGTCCCATAAACTACAGTACATTCCATTCCATCCATTTTCTCCTGACAAGCATGATTGGTGGCCCTGCCCTCACCTCTGTGGCTTGCAAGGGAAGGTGCATCTCCTTCCATGGTAGACTATCTCCCCAGTTTCTTACTGCACCTCACCTTGCACCCTGACTCCAGCCAGCCTTCACAAGTCCTCCCAGTCCCTGAAGCCTTTGTGTCTTCCCACATAAAACCCTAGGCTGGTCTCATTTCCAGGGGTTTCCTTAAATAGTTCCTTCTGCCAGGACTTCCCTCCAGGGCATCTCATCCCTGCCAACACCACCATTATTTTCAACAGAGATCAAATCTCCGTCTTCCTCACAAGAATCTTTCTCCTTGGCATCACACTTCATGCTTCATCTCTTTCTTTTTTGTTTTTTTTTAAGTGGTGCATACTTATACACATTTATGGGACATAGTGCAACATGTTGACACATGTATCTAATGCATAGTGATCAGGATTACTGCATACACATCACCTTCCACATTTATCATCTCATTGTCTTGGGAACACTCAAAATCCTCTCTACTAGCTACCTTAACATATGTAATTAGTTGTCAACCATAGATAGGATATTAGAAGTTTCTCCTCCTATCAAACTGCGTTTCTGTACCTATTACTATCTTCTCTCTCTACTCCTTCTCCCTCTGGCTCTAAAAATCCCTTTTTTTTTTTTCAGTAATAGAGATTAAACCCAGAACTATCATACTGAGATACATCCCCAGTCCTGTTTTATTTTTTATTTTGAGATAAGGTCTCACTGTGTTGCTCAGGCTGGGCTTAAACTTGTGATCCTTCTGCTTCTGTCTCTTAGACTGCTAGGATTACAGGTGTGCACCACCAGACTCAGCTAACTCTAAAATTCTTAATAACACATGTGCTCTGTAAATGCTTACAGGGACTGCAACAGCATCCTTCAGTAATTCCTAGTATTGTAGACAGGTAAGTTATTTAGATATTTTGTAGGTAGTTAGACAGGGCTGGCCCTCTAGAAGTCAACATAGAGGACAATCAAGACACTTGCACTGAAGGGCAGCATTGTAAAAGAAGAGAAACTACTCCATCCCCTCGCATCACCTAGGGGTGAATAGCAGTGATTGATATTCTGCATAGATATCAGTCACCTGGGTGGGGGACCAAGATCTTAGAGGAAAGATTCCTGACCCACCCCTTACCTGAAAATCCTTGCTGATTCCTTGTACACTTGCTAAGTGACTTGCTTCCCCATTTGACCAATTTTACCTAAGCAACTATACTTGTAATCTTATTGGTTGATCATAGTTTTGTCCCACCTCATGTCCACCTTGTTATTTCTCATTGGATCAATACTACCTAAGGGACTATACTTGTAATCTTACTAGTTGACTATAGCTTTGTCCCACCTTGAACCCTCCTCACATTGTGGCTTTGTCCCATAAAACACCATTGAGAAGCAGGGTGGATGGGCAACCCATTTTCCAGTCCCCCTTCTGTCTCTCTTAGACAGATACTATCTTTCCCTCAATAAATTTTTCATACTCTTAACCTCCATTGTTCCTAGAATTCATTCTTCGATTTCAGCGAACATGAACACGTGATTTGGATATCTAGCATGTTTGGGAGTTACATCAATTCCCTCTATATCACTAGCATCAGGTACCTATATAATCAATCGAACTATATATGTAACAAAATCAGAATGAGAAAAATGATGCCCAGAACAGTAACACATGGTTTTGCTGTGTAAGAAATACTTGAAGCATTCAGCTGGCTGACTTTTTTGGATGTCTTTAGCAGCACCAACTCCAAGCACAGGCGGCTATTTAGCTGAGCGGTTAGTGGTGTGGGCTCTAGGTTTGAGCTGCCTGAGTTCAAGCCCCACCATTGTCGTTTACCAGCTCTGTGTCCGGGTGTAAGTTACCACATCTCCTGAAGCCTCTTAACTCCTCTATAAAATAACAAATCATTCCTGCCTTTTGGGTTTGTTAGAAGGGGTGAATGGAACAGGGTTTGTGAGGGGCTGACACACTCTCAGCACTAGGTAAATAACACCTCCCCTTTAGAGCCCAGATTTCTTGACTTTACAGATTCCCATTTAATCTTATTATGGGGTGACTGGGCTTAGATGAAACTTTCACTTTAACCAAACTCACAAGATGCCAAGAAATCAAAGAAGTTAGTAAGAACAGAAAGTAGTTTTCTGGTGCTTATACATGTAGTTGCTACAGAAGGCATCTCCTCTTCAGAAGCAAAATTAAAAAAACAAAACAAAGCAAACAAAATACTCTGAGATGCTGTTTGGACAAAGTACATAGAATAAAAGCAAAGGGCAGGTCTGTTGGACTGCATTTCCAGACTAATTCTCACTGAAGCACTTTGATTGGGATCAGAATCCCTCTGCCACCAGATCTTCCACATTAGCTCTAAGCAGGGATAGCAGCCACCAGGCTCCCCGTTGCCTGACTGCCCAGCGGCTACTCAATAAATGCTCATTAAATAAATGAATTTCTTGGGCAGAGCCAAGTTTAAGATCAACAGATATTGTTCCTTTTCTCTCCCTTTCTAGATTCCAGGCAAGATGCTATTCACTGGTTCTCAGCCTTTCTTATGTTTGTTGTATTTTGTTCCCCTGGATGGAGACTGTTTATGAATTATGAGAAATGCCCTGTTCTCACCAGTAATGTTTACAAATCTAGCATGCCCCTTCCCTGCTTGCCACTGACATTCCACATAATTGACACACCCCTGCAAACTGCCAATGTAACAATGGTGCTGTGTGCCCCAGTGTGGCTCGGGGCTAGTCTCTCTCTTCTGCCCAGGGCATTTTGTAGCTCTACTGCTCTCGACAGAGGTCAAGAGCGCATCTTCCTTTTGGAAAAGGTGATTCTTCTTTTAATAAGTTGTTGTTTTGTTTCAAACTGCACTCCATTTCACTTTGCCCTAACAGTTTCAGTTTTCTGCTTCTCTAACACTAAGTGGATGTGTTAGCTGAGGTTGTCATCCTCTGCCTGGACCAGACCAAAACAAGGGCAAACGTGGCTCCCTCTTTTTGTGGAAGCTCCAGAGAGCCTGTCATCATGTGGTGGACTGAGGGCAGGCTGGGCAATGGGCATGTGGGTTAGACCAGTAGGGAGAGAACAGCCGCTTGGGTTCCTGCCTGGGGTACACTGGGAAAACCCCAGTTGTTCCCTAAACTGGCCCTTTCTTGGATCCCTCGGATTATATGCTTAATCACTTTCCTTTCCCCAAAAAGGTGTCAAGAAATCAGTAGGAAAAGAATTGAAAACCCCACAGAGAGCTTGATCTCTTGATTAAAAAAATTACCCCAGTAACCCCAATCATTTGACTCTCTTCCAACTCAAGGCTCATGCTGAATTTTCCTTGAGAGGTTCCAGGGTGGAGGGAGGGTAAGGTGTCCCTGCAGAGCCCCACAGGGTCATATTCCAAGGCATCGAGTTCCACAAGGGTGGTACTGGCATCTGCATGTTTTCTGCCTCCCCGGCCTCCCCCGGAATACCTCCACAAGTTATGACCTGGCATGCTGGTTCTCAGAAGCCAGAAATATGGCAAATATTCTGATAAGCCCCTGGAATTTAGAGTACTGGTTCATTGCCATGTTGTTGAGGACTGCAGTGAACACTTAAAGCCAGGTGTGCCTCTCTTCAAAGTGTGAGTGTTCCTAGTCCTGATCTAGGGACACACCAGGCACTGGGAGATGCTTAACACCTATTTGTGAAACGAATTAATGAATCCTCTTTTAATGTGCTGTGACAATTTTATTCTTAGAGAAATCATATGGTGAGTACTAGTTCATATATCTTTAGGAAATTTCGGCTTCTATATTTAAGATGCTTACAGTCAGGCTAACCTTTAGTTTCAAGTGCAACCTTTTTTCTTCATGGCAGAATAGTGTAGTCAAGGAGCCTGAGGTTTGGAATCAGACCCTTTTTGAATCCTAGTCCTGGCATATTCTGAGATAATAGTGTATAATTTACAGCCGTTGTGAGGATTAAATGAAATAGCTGGTGACATTCCTCATGTAAGGTGGGGGATGAGAATGCAAGGGAGGTGGTGTCCTTCCTGCTTGGCAGGGCCACCAGCGATCATGCCATGGTTTGAGATCTTTAAAATTTCCTGTTATAGTCAGAGTCAGTTGCATGTTGCTCATTTCACAAAAACAGAGAGAGGGAACAGTTTAGTTCTATTTGGCCACATCTGGTCTTGGTCTTCTCCTGTGTGGTCACTTTAATAAAATTATTTTTATTACTGTAAGTTTGCAATATGTAATGATTACATTCATCATGGGGACTTAGTTGTACATGTATATAACATCTTCATTTTTTAATCTCCTTTTCCCCTTTTCTCCTTCCTCCTTTCCTCCATCTCTTGATCTTCCCATTTGCATTTTTAAAATGTGCTCCTCTATATTGAATGCTGTTTAGAATCTTACACACCTGAGTGAGGGATACAATTCTCTCATGAGGCCTCTAGTAGACCTGACCTCCATTAACTGCTTTAAATGTAACAAAAGCTCTTAGTAACTCATGAAGATCACAGGGTCTCCAAAACTGGCAAGAATTTCAGGGAAATCACAGGGAAATTTGTTTGCCGCATGATTAATCCTGGGTGGACTGGTCCCGGAAAAGCACACATGGTTTGCAGAAAGCAGCAGCTTGCAGAATTTCACACACACAAAAAAACCTCACCAGCAGGCCCAAAGTACGAAAGTTCAGAGTGAGGATGGGGCCTGACAGTTGAGGAAAATGCCAGATGTGTGGACAACAGTCCTCCTTTAAATCCTCTGACACCCAAAGACACAACACAACAGGCCAGATTATAAAACCCAGCCAGATCATGGCACTGGAAGAGGGAAACCCAGTAGGGTGCTGGATCCTAAGAGAAAGATACCAAAATTCATCACCATAATTGCCCCCCTGCCTGGCTCCCTGGCAGGAGCCAACAAAAGCTCAGCTCAATGAAGTTATTCATCCACGTTCAAGATGCCTCATTCATTATTCTCAGACAAAAACCCTGCTGGGTCTCAGCCCAAGGCCAGGAGCACCCCCCTCCCAGCCTGCTGCCCCCACTTGCTGGCTTCCCGGGCTGCGAGTCTTTAGCAGCAGAGTTCCTAGTCTAGATTCGTCATCTCCCGAGTATCTTTGACTTTCAGGACAGAGTGTTAAAGTAATTATAGTTAACCCCTGCCCTGGGGGAGACCAGGGACCTTGCCCAGCTGCTCTCCTTCCAGGGGTGTGGCTCAGGTAGGGGCCTCCCCCACCCTGAAGTGGTGAGCATGAAACGGTGTCTTTTGCACAGTGTCTCGCCAAAACGGAAATGGAATTGAAACACAGAATTTATATACTTCAGGGGAAAGAGAAGTTCCAAAGTTAGGACTGCCTGCTGAGAATAGCTCAAGGCCCCTGTTAAAAGTCTCTGTCTGTCTCTTTGAAGCAGACTGTGGGCCAGAACACTCTGTATAATTTCCCTAAGGCTAAGAGTTCCTGTCTGTGATGAATTATAGAAGCCTAGGTTAGGTCTGCCCCTCCTGCAAACACCAAGCGGGAGTCTTCTGGTGGACCCCCAAGAGGTTTTGCCTTTCAGGGTACAGTTCAGCAATCTCCAGTCCCTAAAACCACTGCATACAATTCCTTCAACCAGTATTTATTGAGCAACTACTATTGTCGGGCATTGTTTAAGCCCTGATGGCTAGGTGTATATACCCTCTATCGGTTACATTCCACTGGATACTGATACAAATAATGCAAGAAAAGAAATAAAATATTCATAAATATTCGTGGAGACCTCCCACCACGACTGGGCAGAAAAAGGCAAGAGATGAGAGAAAGCAGAGGACCCAGGGCAGAGGAAGTTGTGGATAATGGCCTCATCACTGGATAGGGTCCGCGGAACGTCGAATTCAGTCATTGATGTTGGCCAAATTCAACATAGGCCCCAAACCCTTGTAAACCTCAGTGTTCATAATAAGCGTCGAGGCCGGGGGTGTGGTTCAGCAGTAGGCACTCACCCACCTCGCTGGAGGCCCTGGGTACCATGCCAAGCACCTGAACAACTCAAGGGAAGACAAGAGAGGCAGACACGCACACAATTCTCCGTGCACAGGACCAACTCAAAGCCTTTCCACACTCTACCCTCCCTCCGGCCAGCCTGTCTCGGGGATGGGGTCCTACGAGTGTCCAAGGTTGGCACAAAAGGGAGATCGAGGCCACCGGGCCAGGGAAACTGCTCCCTGCCCCAGCCCACCTGATGTCCCTCCGGATCTGGGTTATCTCCTATGAGCTGACCCAGGGAGGCTCCCTCTGCATCGCGTCCTCCGGGGCTCCTCCTGCCACACCCACGTTGCTGTTACTCTGAGACCCCGCGCAGGCCAAGCCGCAGCCTACTCGCCCCTCCTCCGGGTGTGTGCTCCCTGCTCGGTCCGGCGCGCTCTCCTGGGCAACTCTAGACCCCGGCCAGGCTGTCCTGTAAGTCTTGGCTCGCTGGCTAGCGGGTCCCCTCCAGCAAGCGCAGGCGCCGCTCGCGAGCGCAAGCACTTACCAGCCTGTGCCGGGACCCAGAGTGACGCGCTGCCCACAATCCAGAGCAGCACCGGAGCCGTCCACATCCTTCCAGACGGCTGGTGCTCAGCAGCTAGCTCTTGGGGCAGGGTGGGCGCAGACGAGAAGCTCCGCAGCCGCAGGCCTGGCGAGGCGGGGAGGGGGAAGCGAGTCCTGTTGGAACGCAGCGCCCAGGGGAGGCGCCCAGCTCCACTACCCGAAGCGCCCGGAGAGCAGACTTGGCCGAGGCCACCGGAGCGGACCCGCATTTATCCCCGCGACATGAGCAGGGCGGGAGCGCGGGCTCGAGGTGGTCTCAGCCCGGCCTCTGGGACCGCCCTCGGGCTCTGTTTGGCCCGCGCCCAGACGGTGATCTCAGGCCAGGTTTAAAGTTACAGGGCTACAGACGCTTGGCCCAGCCCTGGCAAAAATGGGCTTTGTGTTCTATTTAACAAGAGAGAAAGGGCCACGGGCGACGAGCGGTGTTGCTTTTACATTTTTGTTTGTCTATATTTTTACTCCACTTATTCTGTTTTCAAGAGGAAAGGGTCGCCTACATTTTTCTTGTTGGGGCAAAAGTGAGAAGTAAATTGTTCCTTGTGTGGTCACTAGTAGGATCGTTCTTTTGTAAATATTGAATTTGATGACTTAAGAAAAAAAAAAAAAAGGCTGGCCGTCATTTAGGAGCCCTTGTCCTGGGACCCGGGCAGCCCCAGATTGGGGAGGCAGGGAGGCTCACTCGGTGGCTTTGGCGGTCCTGAGAAAAAGCTGAGCTTCACAACTGACCCACCTGACCAGGGGATGAAGCTGGGGAACTGCTCCACGGCCTATGCGAGCAGAGGGATGGACAGGACAGAGGGTCACCCACCTGTATCTGGTCACTCACTTGTGCCTGCTAACAGCGCTGCACAACCCCTTCTAATCCTGGAGTTTGACCCGATAATCCCCACTTTACTGGTGTAAGCAATCTTTCCTGATCTCAGTCCTGAGGATCAGCAAAACGAGAATTTTTTTAAAAACTTTATTTCCTTCTGGGTTTTTTGAATTAAAAAACAGTTCTGTATGTGTGTGAGAGAGAACAGGGTTTGACAAGTGGTCTCTGCTCCATGCCCAGATGACGCAAATTCCACTCAACAGAAGGACCTGCAGATGGATGCCCCCATTGCCACACTGGCTTTCAGTACTTTTTAAATTTTTTTTCTGAGAGAAGGTCTACCTGCATAGTTCAGGCTGGCCTTGAACTCAATATGTAGCCTCAGCTGGCCTTGATCTTTTGGTGATCCTACTGCTGAGCCTCCTGAGTGCTAGGATCACAGGTGTGTGCCACCAATGCCCAGTCTGGACCTTTATCTGTGACTTTGATTCCAAATTTCCTCTGTCACAAGGAAGACCAGAAGACCGGAGGGAAGGAGTCCCCTTCCTGGATATGAGAACAGTAGGTGGGAGAGAGTTGCTGCCCCTGGACAGAGGGGTCCAGGAGGGACAGGAAATGACAGCCAGGCCAATGTTGTGACAAGGGACATGGAGATTTGAAAGCCTGAGGTGGGCTGGGGTGGGGATTGGGAGAAGAAAAGGAGGGTGCATGTTGGGAGATTTCTGTCCATTCCTGAGAAACAGCTGTGCAGTGACTGAAGAATAATGAGGCAGAGATGGAATGACGTCTGCCACAGCTGCTTGTTGACTTGGTCTGGCTCCTGGACCGTGCCCTATCTTACTTAATCCTCAAGTTGACCTTTGGCCTGGAACATAATACTCAAGGAGACTGTTATACAGCTGACTCAGGGCTCTCCTGGGGGGCTGGTGCAGGCAGACTGCTCTGCCTCATTCCCCAAATTTCTCATTAGATCTGGGATAGGGCCTGAGAATCTGCATTCCCGGGGCAACGACGATGATGATGATGATGATGACGACGAAGAAGAAGACTACAATGAAGACAGTGATGGTGTTGGGGCACCATTTTGAGAACCACTCTTCAGAGGACACCAGGAGAACTGGTCAGGTCATTCAGCAAATCAGTGGTAGAGCCATGTGTCTTGGCTACTGAACCTGCTGCCAATGTGGTGCTATGCATATGGATTTAGTAGGGGAGGCCTGTGCACTGTTTCCAGGGAGCAGGGATCACCTAAGGGGACCTGGAATGAGAAGGAGCTGAGCTGAAGCATCCAGTGGGGACTCTGCACCGTGGGGGAAGCCAGACATGATGCACCCTGAGTTTTTTGAACTCTATGGATTTGATAAAACTGACCATTAAAAAATTACATTAAATTTTTTTTTGGTAGTGGGGATCGAACTCAGGACCTGGTGCTTGTGAGGCAGGCAGCAGAACCACTGAGCTAAATCCCCAGCCCTAAATTAAATTTTATGTTAAATTTTAAGGCATAATTTTGTTTTGGGTACTGGGGATTAAACCTATGGATTTTGCATTCAGCTACATTTCCAGCCTGCCTGCCTGCCTGCCTGCCTGCCTGCCTTCCTTCCTTCTTTCCTTCCTTCCCTCCTTCCTTCCTTCCTTCCTCCTTCCCTCCTTTCTTTCTCTCTCTCTCTTTTTCTCCCTTTCTTTCTTTCCTTCCTTCCTCCCTCCCTCCCTCTTTCTTTCTTTCTTTCTTTCTTTCTTTCTTTCTTTCTTTCTTTCTTTCTTTTTCTTTCTTAAATTGAGATAAGGTCTCAAGTTGCCCAGGCTGGGTTTGAACTTCTGATGTTCTTGCCTCAACCTCTCAGAATGTTGCAATTGTAGGCATGTGCCACTATGCCAGCCAATCCATACATCTTTACACCAGTTAATCCATACATCTTGATATCATTGATACAAAACCTGAAATCTTCCTAGTTATACTTCAGAGAATCAACATCACTAACAAATATTCTTTCTTAAAACTGTGTATGATTATTAATTTTTCATTATAAAAATAGACATTTATTAAGGAAGGTATGTAAAAAATAGAATAATTGAAAAATTATCACGTGCCTAGAATCCCTTGTGTGTTCATCTGGAACTTTTTGTTTTTGTTGTTTTCTGTCTTGTTTGTTTTGTGGTGCTGGAGGTTGAATCCAAGGCCTGGTGCATGTTAGGCAAGTGCTCTGCCTCTTACTATATCCTAGCTCCTCAAAGTGGTCTTTTGACATAATTTCAGATTTACAGTTTGCCTACCATGTACAGGGCCCTGGGTGTCATGCCCAGAACCATAGAAGAAGAGAAAGGAGGAAGAGGAGGAGGAAGAAGAAGGAAGAAGAGAGAGTGAGAGGGAGGGGGTGGATGGAGAGAGAGAGAGAGAGAGAGAGAGAGAGAGAGAGAGAGGAGTAGTTCAATAACTCGCAATATGTTATATTTTCCCATATTCTCTGCATTTGCCCCATTATTCTCACTGTGTTTATGTCCATAATGTATGCTGGCTTTGTTCTGAATCATTGGGAGAGTCATGGGGATGGTATGCCTTCCATTCTAGACATGTGGATGTGAATTTCCTAAGATTGGCTATTCTTTTTCATAACACTGCCGGATTATCAAAGTTAGGAAATTCAGTACCAAAACATTACTACTGGTTAAGGGTGTAGCTCAGTGTCAGAGCACTTGCCTAGCACCCTGGAGGACCTGGGTTTCATCCCCATGACCAACAAACAAAAAAATTTACTATAATGTAAGCCAGGCACATGATGTGCAATTCCTGCTACTTGAGGTAGAGGACTTCTTGATCTCTGGAGACAAGGAATTTGAGAATTTGAAACCAGCCTTGGCCATTTAGCAAGACCCCCCCCCACATATATAATATATGAAATATATAATAGATATAATATATTATATCTATTATATATCCAGGCATAGTGGCACACCCCTGTCATTCCATCTACCCATGAGGCTGAGGTAGAAGGATTACAAGTTCAAGGATAGCTTGGGCCACTTAGTGACACCCTGTTTCAAAAAAAAAAAAAAAAATTAAAGGACTGAGAATGTAGCTCAGTGACAGAGTGTTTATCTAACGTGCATGAGAATCTTGGTTCAATTCCAGAACTCAAAAAATACATATATAAATTTTAAAAATTAATAAATAAAATAAAACATCACTATTATCTAGTCCTTGCTCCACATTCAAGTGTCAATAATTGTTGCAGTAATGTCCTCAGAGATTACTTTTCCAGGATCTAATTAAGGACTGCACTTTGCATACAGCTGTCACATGTCCAGAAATGCAGGACATGGAAGCCCTTCATCTTTCACAAGCTTGGCACCTTCTGAAGGGTACAGCCTCATCAGTTGAAGAATGCCCTTCAGTTGACTTTGTCTGATGTCTCCCTGGGATCAGACTGAGGGTGTACTCCCAGCTGGATGACACAGAAGTGGAGTTGTGTCCTAAGTAGGTGTGTGATTCCAGCCCCTGATCTTGGGGAGTGTCACCTTGGTGAGAGCTTTTGAATTCCAAGCACCGCTACATTGCTAGGGATCAAACCCAGAGCCTTGTGCATGCTAGGTAAGCACTTTACCACTGAGCTACACCTCAGCCCCCAAATAATTTGCTTTTACCTCAGAAAATGATCCATAATAGCATTTGAGATAAGTAGAAATTCACCTTTCAGACACCAGCAGGAGAAAGGTCACTGTGGAGGGGTGGCATGAGAAGAAACTCCAGAGCACTGAGGTTTGGAATGGATTCCCGTGAACCTGTCCCGCTGGGGAAATAAGAGTGCATCTATTATTTGAAGACCTGGCCCTGTCCCAAATTGTGCTGGGCCTCCTTGCAGCATAAGCACTGACACACCCTGTCCCACAGTAGTTACAGGATTGAGCCCAGAGTGTCCCCAGGCATGATGCCTCCCTGCTTCTTTGAGGAGATCATGAGCTGCCTGAAGCCAGGGCTTTAGTTCATTCATACATTCATATATTTCATTTCCTAATATGGAGGTAGGAAATGCAGTCTCAACCTCTGCACTACTCCATAGATATTTATAAAAGGGAAGCCTATGATTTTCTCCAGCCCTTTGGAATGTCATCACCATGGAGGAACCTCAGCAGACCAAGAGACTCAGACTGAATCAGGAACATGTGACATACAATCAGCCGGCCCAGCCAGCAAAGATAAAAGCAGGCAGTGATTCGTGTGGCTTCTGGGGAAGGCCTGCTGGTACAGCTATGAATCTCAGCACCTTCCCAATCTCCTGTAAACTGGCTGAGGAAATCTACTCCACAGAATTTCATTCCTTAGCTTAAAGACTTGATCCTTTTAATCTTGTATGTGCGTGTTTGTATGTGTTTGTGTGTGGCATTGCTAATTGACACAAGGGTCTACTGCCTCTGAGCTACAACCCCAGCCCTTTTAAAATTTTCTTTTCAGATGTGGTCTCAGTAAGTTGCCCAGGTTGGTTTCAAACTTGTGATTTTTCTGCCTCATCCTTCCAAGTACCTGAGATTTGCGGCATGCATCAGTGTACCCATCAAGGACTTGATATTCCCCTTTTCAATTTTTATTTTTTATTAGTACATGTTTGTAGTACATAATGATCACATTCCTTGTGGGAAACTGGTATGTGTACATAACAAATTTCAATTCTTTTTCCACCTCCTTCTCTTCCCCTCTTTCTCCAGTCCCTCCATCTCCTGGTTTCCTTCCTATTTGCAAAATAGCTGTCTTTGTTTTCTATTATCTATCTTTTATTTTGTTCTTTATATTTTGTCTTTCTCATATGAAAGAAACTATGTGATATTTAAGCTTGTATGTCTGATTTATTTCACTTAACATTGGTCTCAAGGTCCATTGATTTTCCTACAAATAACTCAAGCTTATCCTTCATTATGGCAGAGTAGTACTCCATTGTGTATATATACCAAATTTTCTTTATCCATTCATCTGTTGATGGACATGTAGGCTGATTCCAAGATTTAACTTTTTTTATTGTGCTGCCATAAATAGGGGTATACATGTATCACTGGAATATGATGTCTTTAACTCATTTGGGAACTTACCTAGGGGGGGAATATCTGGGTTGAATGAAATTTCTAGTTCTTGCTTTTTGGGGAATCTCCATGCAGATTTCCCTGGCGATTGTACTAGTTTACAATGTAGATGTGTTCCTTTTTCCTCACAGCCTCACTAGCATTTATTATTATTTGATTTCTTTATAATAGGCATTCTTTCTGAAGTAGGATGGTATCTCAGTGTTATCTGAATTTGCTTTTCTCTAATAGCCAGAAATGTTGAGATTTTTGTTACACATTTATTGTCCATTTGCACTTCTTTTGTGAAGAGTTTGTTCAATTCACTTGCCCATTTTTGATTGGTTGTTTTATTTTGGGCAGTCTAATTTTTTTGAGTTCTTTATATATTCTAGATATCAGCCCTCTGTCCAAAAATTAGCTTGAAAAAATATTTTCCCCATTCTGCAGGTTGTATCTTCATTCTGTTGATTGTTTCCTTTGCTGTGAAGAAGGTTTTTAATTTGATATAATCCTATTTGTTGATTCTTGATGTCATTTCTTGTCCAATTAGAGTTTTATTCAGAGAGTTCTTGCCTCATTCTATATTTTCAAGTTTTATCTATTTTATCTTCCAGCAGATTAAGTGTTTCTATTTTAACATTTAGATTTTTGATCCATTTTGATTTTAGTTTAGTAGTAGGGACAGGTTTGGATCTAGAGTCAATCTTCTACATATGGACAGCCAGTTTTCCCAGGAGCAATTGTTAAAGAGGCTGTCTTTTGGAGTGTAGGGTTTGGCCCCTTTATCAAAGAGCAGATTGCTGAGTGTGCTTGGGGTTGTTTCTGCATCCTCTGCTTTGGTTTGCTGATCCACATGTCTGCTCTTGTGTGTGAACCATGCTGTTTTTATCACTGTAGTTTTGTAATATAACTTGAAATCCAGGATTGTTTTGCCTCCTACTTTGCTCTTGTGGTGCAGGATTACAAATGCTATTCTGAGTTCTTTCTCATTCCATATAAATTTTAGGATTATTTTTTTCTAGTTCTATGAGGAATGCTGTTAGCACTTTGGTTGGGATTGCATTAAATCTATGTATCAGTTTTGTTTTCTGGTCATTAATTGCAAGCTTATCTTCTATATATGAAATTCTGTCCTCACATTGGCTCATTCTGCTGTGTAGACTTTCAGTGGAGTTTTTCATCTCCTGGAAATCTATTTGCATCTGTTTTATGGATTCCATTTGCTTCCTATGTTGGGATTCCATCATGTTCCTCAGCTCCTCTCTAGATTTATTAATCATGTATTGCACTAGGAGCACAATTTCTCCTGTTATCTGAGAAATTATTTCTGATTTCATTTTTTCCAGATCCCCTTTTGTTGCCAGTTCAGTGGGTCCAGGTGGTTGAGTATCAGAGTGTTCCATCTCATTTCTCTTTGGGGTTGCTGTAGGTGATCTGGAAGTCTGGTTTGAGACTTATTTACGTGTTTTCTCATTTTGACTGGGGGGGGGGCTGTTAGCGCCTGCACGGATTACCTCCTCTGAGCTGGGAGAGGTGGGACAGGGGCCGGGAGCGGTGGTAGGGATGGTGGCCCAGAAGCCCCTTCCTCTGGGCCAGGAATGGTGGGACAGAAGGTGGCCCAAAAGCCCTTTCCTCTGGGCTGGGGGCACCTGGAGGGATGGTGGCCAGGAAACCCCTTCCTCTGGACCAGCAGCAGTGGGATGGTGGCTCAGAAGCCCCTACCTTTGGGCCGGGAATGGTGGGACCCAGTACTGTGGTCTGGTGGTCTGGTGTCCTCTGTGTCTTTGTAGTGTGGAACCAGGTGGCTGTACAGAGGAGCGGGGGAGGGGTGTGTCCAGTGGATTGCTGCCAGGGTGCGGGCTGATTTGGTGTGTTCCGCGGGACTCCTATGTATCAGTTTTGTAAGCATAGCCATTTGACAATATAAGTTCTGCCTATCCAGGAACAGGAGATATCTTTTCATTTTCTGGTGCCCTCTTTGATCTCCTTTTTCAGAGTATTGTAATGTTCATTGTAGAGGGCGTTTGCTTCCTTGATTAGGTTAATTCCTAAGTATTTAATTTTTCTTGATGCTTTTGTGAATGGTAGCGTTTTCCTAATTTCTTTCTCGGTGAGTTCATTATTGGTGTAGGGGAACACTATCGATTTTTGTGTGTTGATTTTGTATCCTACCACATTGCTGAATTTGGTTATTAATTCTAGGATACTTCAGCAGAATTTTTGGGTCTTCTGTATAAAGGATCTGCAAGCAATGGTAATTTGACTTCTTCTCTTTTTATAGATATCCCTTTTATTTCTTTCTCTTGACTGATTGAGCTGGCTAATCCTTTCAGTACCATATTAAACAGGAATATAATAGTGGACATCCTTGTCTTGTTCCTGATTTTAGAGGGAAAGTTTTCAGTTTTTTCCCATTTAATATGATGGCAGTAGGTTAGTCATTAGTGGCTTTTATCAGATTGAGATAAGATAATTTTATCCCTTTTTTCTTCAGACTTTTTATTTATTTATTTATTTTTGGTACAGGGGATCGAATTCAGGACCTTGCACTTTTGAAGCAGGTGGCAGAACCACTGAGCTAAATCCGTAGCCCTCTTCAGAGTTTTTATCATGAATGGATATTGGACTGTGTCAATGGCTCTTTCTATTGAGATAATCATGTGATCTTTCTCTTTGCTTCTGTTGATGTCATGTATTACATTTTTTGATTTGCATATGTTGAACCATCCTTGCATTTCTAGAATGAAGTCTACTTGATCAAGTTGTATGATCTTTTTGATGATTTGTTGATTTGATGATTTGTTGCCGGTATTTTGTTGAGGATTTTTGCATCTATGTTCAGTAAAGAAATTGTCCTGTAGTTCTCTTTTATAGTTAGGCCCTATCTGGTTTTGGAAAAGGATAATGCTACCTTTCAAGAATTACTTTGGAAGGGAAGTATTTCTTCCCTTTCAGTTCCATTAGGGAGTATGAGGAGTATTGGCAATAGACCTTCCCTGAAGTTTTTTTAGAATTTAGTAGTGAATCTATAAGGACCTGGGCTTTACTTTGTTGGTAGGATTTTTATTACTGCTTCAATTTCATTGCTTGTTATTGGATTATTCTGATTTTTAAAAAGTCCTCTTAGTTCAGTTTTGGAAATTCATATATTTCTAGGAATCTATGCATTTCTTTTAAATTCTCCAATTTATTGGAGTACAGGTTTTCAAAGTAGTTGATAATAATCTTTTGGATTTTGGCAATGTCCTTTGTGATTTCACCTTTTTAATTTCTAATTGCACCAATTAGGGTATTTTCTCTTTTTTGGTGAGTTTGGCTAAGCATTTATGTTTATCCTTTCAAAGAAGAAGCTCATCAATTCATTGATTCTTTGTATCTTTTTGTCTTAATTTCATTACTTTCTGCTCAGTTGACCCCTGTTTGACTGCAAATCTTCCTGGGAAGACTGCCCACTTAACATAGTCAGTCTCACAGAACTTGATGGGATCCTGGTGTTTTTTCACGTTGTTACCACAGAGTGTCTGAGGCTGGATAATTTATAGAGAAAATAAATTTATGGGGCTGGGGATTTAGCTCAGTGATGCTGCCGCTTGCCTCACAAGCACAAGGTCCTGAGTTCAATCTCCAGTACCAAAAAAAAAAAAAGGACTGGAGAAAAGAAATTTATTTTTCAGAGTTCCAGAGGCCACAGAGTCTAATATCAAGGGACCATGTCTGATGAGAATCTTCTTGCTGAATCCTAACATGGTGGATGGTATCACATGGTGAGAAAATGGAAATGAACTCAGGTCTTTCTTCTTATAAAGGCACTGATACATGAGGGAAGGGCTCAATCTCATGACCTCATGTAATCCTAATTACCTTTCAAAGATCCTAACTTTCATAATATCAGCAATATCTGAGGGAAGGGACCAAGTAATCCCAGAACTCTGGGAAGCTTGGGGCAGGAGAATCACAAGTTCAAGCCTAGCACTGGCAACTTAATGACTTAGGAAGACTTCATCACAAAATAAACAATAAAATGGGCTAGCAATGTAGCTTAGTGTGAAGCCTTAGGTTCAACCCAAAGTATGACAAAAATGAATAAATACCATCAACATATGCATTTGGAAATTAAGTTTGGAACCCATGAAACTTGGGGGGGGGCATTCATACCCCAGCAGATGTGTGGACAGGTGTCTCATTTTCTCAGGAGCAGATGTGGACCATATCCCAGGTCCTGCTTACTTGGATACTGCCAAGAAGAAGGAAATGAACAAAATATGAAGCCCAGGGATGCTAAGGACAACTAACCCATTCACACTTTTTGGTCAAGCAGAGCCTGTTGGGGGGGTGACATCCTCTGGGTTTGTTATGAGTTGTCATCCTCTGGCTATCCTCTCTGACACACATGGTGTGACTCAGCCCATGCTTGCTGTCTGTGGGAGGGGAAGGTCTGTTTTTGCAAACTGTGTCCTTGGTGGCTGACGCAGGCCTCTATGTCCACCATAGTACAAGGTACACATATAATAACGTTCAGTTCTCCAATGGTTACTGAAAGCAGCAGGCTTGTGCTTGAAGCAGCAAGGAAAACATTCAACTCTACGGACCAACAGGTTTCTATGCTTTTTGTTGTCCTGAATAAACACTTAGACCTCCCTGCTGGACTTGGCCATGTTGACAGCATGGACCTCACACTCTCTGGGGGAATGGAACACACTGCTCTAGCCAGCAGCTGGCCGGGGGAGGTGAGAAACCCCACTTTAGATACCCTGCATCCTGTCTTGACTCCACACTGCCCCAAGAAATTCAAAAGGAGCCAGACTTGGTGGTACCAGCTGTCATCCCAATACTCTGGGAGGCTGAAGCAGGAGGACTGCAAATTTAAATTTTGCCTGGGCAACCTACCAAGACCCTATTTCAAAATAAAACCTAAAAAAGGATAATGATAAAGTTCAGTGGAAGCCCTTTGGTTCAATCCTGCTTACTGGGGGGAAGAAATGCCAAGGGAACTGCTTCGGGCCACTGGTGATTATTTTCACAGCAACTCTCCTGGCCAACCATAAGAAGTAAAATAAATTTCTTAAATAAAATAAAGTTAGCTGGGTCCACCCATGGATTGGAATTTGGGGTCTCTGATGGTTGGGGTAAAAAAAGCCACTGATTTCTTTAATGGTCTGGGGATATAGAGTCAGGCTGTTTTATTATTATTTTAGCTAACTACTGAGACTGAACAAAAAGGCAAGCATCTGGGAAGTGGATGGTTTTCTCACAGAGAGCACCTTTCATGGGGTGCTCATGGGACCTAGACTCGCGGTGGGTGGGGGGGTCAGTACTGAGCATGCGGAGCAAGTGGAACAAGGGGGTTCAGTGCTGGAGGCTGGGAAGAGGTGCAGACCTGGGCTAGGGTTAATTGATCTTGTCTCCCTTGAAGGTGGAGGCCTTGATGATATCAGTCCCAGCTTTGTGAAAATGACACTGGAGGACTCTGTCCCTGAGCCCTCGTGCCCAGCTGTGCCTGTGTGCTGAAGGTAGAACCCAAAGAGCTGCACTCTGCATTCTGCCATCTCCTGTCCACATGCTGGGCACAATGACAGCAAGCCACTGCTCCGCAGACCTTGTGCCATCCCAGCGCAGACCATGATCTCTGGCAGAGATGAGGCCACAGGCCCCAGGCCCCAATGTGCCCACCTGCCATCCAGGGGTACACTCTCTTTGGAATAGCTGGCATCTTGCTGGAAATTTTGAATCTCTTTTGTTGAGGTCCCAAATCTGTTTTAATCACTGCTCAGGAATCTACTTCAAATATTCAGACTTCAGTGTCTGCCAAGGGGTGGGTTTGGCCATGACAGGAAAACAGAAAAATGCTTAAAAGTTAATAAAGCTGGAAGAAAACAGCTTGTATGTTTGCAGGGGCAATTTTTAGGGCTCCCACTCCCAGCTACCTCTGAATTGGATCAAGGCAGTTTAATGGTGGAGGGGTAGAGCCTCTCCTTGCATTGGAGCAGCCTGGTTAGGTTTTCTGGAAACTGGCAAGAAGCACAAGGGAGTTTCTGGGAGATGTTATTAGAGTGAATTAACTGTTTTCCTTAGCAACCCCAGGGAGCCTGATCACGTACTTGTTACTGGAACTAAGGACAGGGAGCAAGTGTGCAGATTCCTCTGTTATTGGACAATGATCTATCAAAGATGGAGTGTGTGCTGGCCAGTGTCCCGGGTGCCGGGGGCTGGCAGAGAACCAGTCACCCACCTTCCTGTTCTTGAGTCTCTTACATTTCAAGGGTGAGACAGATGAGAGGGGCAGAAATTAAAAGGTAAGTTGAGCTTGTGCTGAAAAAAAGAGTCAAGGGAGCCCAGAGGGAGCCTCTGGAGTGGGGTAGCACTGCCACGGAGGCAGCATTAGCCCTCCAAGGGGATGCACAGGCAGGACAGTTTGGGGACATCGTTTTCAGTTTCTCCACTAAGGTGTTATCTTTTGTAACACATCTGCTTCTCCTTTCTCCATTGTTAGTCCATGTTGCTATAGAAAGACAAACTTCTCCATCATGCTTGATTCAATGAAACCCTCTATTGTAATTTAGATCTAAAAAATGTCTCCCCCAAAGACTCCTGTGTTTAGAGGTGGGGCTTTTGGAAGGCAATTGAATCATAGGGGAACTATAGTCATGAGTCGATTTATCCATTGATGAGTTCATGGCTGAATGTACTGTTAGAAGGTGGGGTGGGGTTGGAGGTCAGTTACAGGGGTTGCAACTTGGAAAGGTGTGTTCTCATTCATCCTCCTCCCTTATCTCTCTGCTTCCTGGCTGCCTTAAGTTGCACAGCTGTCCTTCATCAGGCCCTTCCACCATGACATTTCTGCCTTGGAGCCAGCCAACCATGGACTGGACCCACTGGAAACTGTACCAAATAATTCTCTCCTTTCAGTTGTGTTGGGTATCTGGTCTCAGTGACAGGAAAGTGCTTATTATACACCTTCTAAGTGCACATAAGGGACAATCTGAAATATTGATCTATGCTATGGTTTGGAGGTGTCCCCCAGAGGTTCACATATTGAAACTGAATTCCCATAGTGAAATAGAAAGAGGTTGGATACTTAATCCTACTATATTACCTAGAGGCAAGGCTTTAAAAGACAAGAGGCCATAAGATATAGACACAACACACACATACTCGTGAGCATGTGTGCACTTCCCGTCTCTTGCCCTGTGATGCCCTGTCCCACCTGGGGACTCTGCCAGTGGAAGGCCATCACCTGGTGCAGCCCCTTGAACCTTGAGCGTTCAGAACTGTGAGCACAAGCTAAACCTCTTTTCGTTAAAATTCACCCAGGCTATGGGGTTGTGTCATTGGCAACAGCAAATGTGCAGCCTGTCTCAAGCAAAGCACCCAGTCCACAGGGAATACTTGTGTCTTTCCCTGCCATGTAATGTCTGTTAATGTGAAATCTGCTTTGACTTGGGATATTTAGACCAGATTGGGCTCTTCTGAAGTCAGACATGGAGAGTAATGACAATGTTAATTGTATGACTTGGCTTCCTCTATACCTGGCTCTGGCCTTGGATGCTTGGCCGCCAGAGGAAATCCCTGGTGGCCAAAGCACAGAGGGCAATCTGGGGGCTGCAGCCTCTTGCTCCAAACAGGAGACAACACATGGTCCAGGTTTGTGCCTTGCTCACATATCCCCGGCAGGATTCTCAAGGAGATGCACAATATCATGCTCTGTGGAGTATGCAACAAGTTTGACTCTTGGCAAAGAAAGTCTGATTTGGTTGACTGATTTGACAAGGACTGGCTTTGCAAATTAGATGTCATGGGAGAGATTTCCCATTAATTCAGTGAGCCAAACTTACAGCTCTAAGGATTTTGTGAAAATAAATGTAAAGTGTGAGAGGAGATAAAAATCAATGTACTTAAATGCATTTGCCGAGTTCTCTTGAGAAATGTTCTTATTTTCCCAACAATTTTTTGAGTAAACTCAATTAAACAAAATGCTCTAAGTGAAAGAATAACAGGTTGTCACTTAATACTTCTCGATAATGCCACTTGGCGATTCTTTCTAGAAGCTGAAAATGGCTTGAATGATTTAACAACCTGCTGTTTAAGCAAACCAAATGGTTTTCAACCTTTCTCTCTGTTTCTGTCTGTCTCTTTCTTTGTTCTTATTTTGTGGTATGTCTTTCTTTCTTTCTTTTGCATTATCAAGGTTTGAACCTAAAGGTGCTATACCACTGAGCTACATTCCCAGTCTTATTTTATTTTTTATTTTGGGACAGGGTCTCACTAAGTTACTCAGTTTGGGCTTAAACTTTCCTCAGCCTCCCTTAGTGCTGGATTACAGGCATGAGCCACTGGGCCCAGGTTCCAACACTTTTCTTTTCCCTAAGTAGAAAAAATACCTAATCCAATGCTCATCATTAAATTGTCATTTATTACCATGTAATTTTTGATATATACTTATCTTTGATAAATTCAGTTAAAAGATAAAATTCCTTCTATTCATACATGCGCACACACACACACACACACACACACACACACACACGATTTTTTTTGTTTTTTTAGGGGTGGGGATTGAACCCTGGGCTGTGCATGATGCAAGGCAAGTACTCCACACCATGGAGCTACATCCTCAGCCTCTGATACGCTTCATGTGAACATAGTCCCTCTTATTTATAAGTCAATTCTGAAAATTTTACCTTAAATAATTCAAAGCTGATCATTGCAATTTTATACAGATTTTTGAGATCTATGATAGCACTGTCAACCAAGATTTTTCATCATAAAAGTATATACTTTTTTAAATGAATGAAGAAAGGCATCAAATTGCTGTGATTTTCTGACTCTCTTGGATACATGTAAAAGTGTGACGTAACAACTTATTTTAAAAGTCAATATTTGCAACTGTAGTAGAAATTATATTTTTGCAACTAGTTAAACTCATGATGAGGGATTTTAATTACAACCTTTAAAGTGTGCAAAGAGGGTACACAAATTTTAGAAATTATTTTACAGTATATCCAGGCAGAATAACTATCTAAAGACTCCTGGAGTGCAGGAGGAAGGGGAAAGTGGTCCAGGGAGAAGGTGCAGCAGGTGCGAAGGCCCTGACGTGGGACAGACAGCTGGGGAAATGGATTATATAGGAGAGGAGAGAAAGAGAGGAAGGCTATAGGAGGGGAGAGAGAGAGAGAGAGAGAGAGAGAGAGGACAGCTATAGATGGTATACAGCAGGACCATCTGGGACAGTAGGGCCCTGCTTTACCTGTGGTCTTTGTCCCTGTCAGCCACAGCAGGGTTTCCCAGCTTTGGCACTGTTGATATTTGGGGCTGAATCATTCTCTTTCTTGGGCCTGTTCTGTGCACTGTGGGATATTTAGGAACATCTCTGGTCTCAACCCACCAGATACCAGAGCACACACCCAGCCATTCCACTGTGATAATGAAACTAGATTTAAAATTTGTTCAAGGTAGGGCTGGGGATTTAGCTTAGTGGTTCTGCCACCTGCCCCACAAGTGCAAGGACCTGAGTTTGATCCCCAGTACCAAAAAATAAAAAATAAAAATAAAATTTGTTCAAGGTGCCCCACCATCCCCACCCTGAGGACCATTCAGCCAAGGCATTGTCTGCTCTGGGACATGGGTTTGGGGGATTCAGAGTTACACAGAGAAAGGGGGGATATGCAACTTTTTTCTTCAAAATAGACTCATGAAATACTTAGCAATGAAATACCTGGAAAAATCAAACTGAACCAGAAACACCTAACAGCCTTTAGCAGCCTTTCACAGCAACCACAGCCAAGCCCAACCATCTTGGGTGGTAGGGTTTTCCTCTTGGCTGTGGTTAGAGAGAACAGGGTGGGACACATGGATACAACGCTCTGTCTCAGGAGGGAGGCAATAAATGTTTCCAAAGTGATCAGAAAGGAGGGGAAGAGGAGAAGGGATGTTGTCAAGGGTGATGGGAAGAAGACAGACATCCCAAAGAGACTGAGGACATATAGGCTGGTGTTCTGCTTCCAGAAGCACCAAAATGGCCAGGAGGAAGCAAGGTGGTCCTATGGAGGGAGGGGTCTAGATGGATGACTGTGAAATAGCACAGTGGGCCCCTCACAGCCAGCCATCATCCTGGGAGAAACAGATGCTAAGGGGACCAGGTCCTGTTAGAGCCCTGTGTTGGGGCAGGGAGACCTCAGACAGCAGGGACCTCACCCTCATGAACAGAGCAGGCAGAAAAGCTGAGGTGCAACAGCAGACACCAGCATACGGCTCCAGAACAGCAGGACCACCAACCTCGCCAGTCTGCTCAGCCAGGACAGAGGCCAGAGCCCAAGGCAGGCAGGAAGCCTCAACCAAAGCTGGACCAGCCCTACAATAGTCAGGAGTCATGGAGGTAACATGCTGGTGAGGCTGTGGAGAAGTCAGAGCCCTCTGCTCTGTTGGTAGGCATGGTACTTAGCACAGCCATTATGAAAAACTGTATAGAAGCTCCAAAAGTTTTTAAAAATAGAACTATTATATTGTCTAGTGATCTCTTTTCTGGGTATGTCTCCAAAGGAATGGAAATTATTATGTCAAAGCAATATTTGCTTTCCCATATTTATTGCAGCATTGTACACAACAACCAAGATATAGAATCAACCTGAGTGTTTATCCACAGTTAAAGGGATAAATAAAGAGTATGCGGTGCATCTATACAATGGAGTACTAATTGGTCTTTACAAAAGGAGGAAGCCCTGTCATTTTCAATAGCACAGATGAGCCTAGAGGCCATTGCATTAAGTGAAATGAGCCAGGCATAGACAGACAAATGTCACATGACCTCGTGTATAAATGGAATCTAAAGAAATGGTCAAACTTGAGAACAGAAAGTAGAATGACAGTTACAAGGGGCTGGGGAAGGGGCCAGACTGGGGAGAGTGAGGTCAAAGGACACAAATCTCAGTTAGGAATGTGTATACCATGGTGACTACAGTTAGCAACAACCTATTGCACTTGCAATAAGAGAGTAGATTTTGAGTGTTCTCACCACACACAGAGAGCAGTATGAGAGGTGGAGCATATTTTAACTTTCTTTAGCAATTCCACAGCATGTTCATATTTCAAAACATCAGATTATGCCTCATAAATACATATTTTTCTTGCAGTGTGAAGCATTGAACCCAGGACCTTGTGCATGCTAGGCAAATGCTCCACCACTGGACTGCCACCCCAGCCCATTAATATATATTTTTAAAAAAAAGATCTAGGACCTCTTGCCAGTATCCCAAGACAAGATATACTCTTCTGCAATGAGGTGTCATTTGAAGAGATGAATCCTGAGCAACTGAGAGTTTCCTAAAAAGAAGGAATCATTGCAGGGAACTTTCAACCAAAGAGCCCCCATCCACATGCTAACCACCTGCTTAGTACCAGAGATCAGATGAACTGGGCACCTTCAGGGTGGCTGCAGACTGAACCAAGAGACCAAGTGGCTCTGACTAGAGTGCTGTCCCTTTGGAGCTCCCGGGGTCTCCATCTAAGTAAGCACCTTTGTAGAAAATGTCATTCCACATCCATCTCTGACTTGAGTACTTTCAGTTTTTGACTTCTGTTGCCAAGTGTTTTCCACTGTATTATTTATTTGGTGCTGGGGAAAAATCCCAGGGCCTTGTGCATGTTAAACGTACGCTGTGCCACTGAGCTATACTCCCAGTTCCAATTTCTAATTAATTCTGTCTTCAATTTCCTTAATGGTTCTGTGTCAAATTTTCTATTTCCCATTTAATTTAATATTTTAATTAAAATCTCTTAATTTCTCTTGTTATCTATTTATTTGTATATTTTATCTGTATTTTCTAATTTGTTGGCATCTTTATAGCATATTCATACTTTTAAAAAAATTTCAGCTACGTCTGTGTTTCTTTTCTTACGCCAGATCTTGTTTATTTGGCAGTCTTTTCTTGATTGATGTAGACAGAGATTTAAAAATACTTTTTTCTTTTGCATTGCTAGGGGTTGAACACAGGGACTCGTGTATGCTAGGGCAGCATAATGAGCTACATCCCAGCCTTAAAGTTTTATTAGAAAAGCCAATATTTGTTATTTTTTTCAAGAAACCAACATTTGGTTGATGCTAATTGTTAGGCAGTAATTCAAGTGCTTTATATATATTAACTAATTTAATTTGGTGTGTATAATACTTTCTTACTACAACTTCCTTATTTTTTATGTTTTCTACTTTTTGTCACCAGTTTGCATTCTGCAACTTTCTTCAGATGTCTCGGCTCCTCCATTCTCTGTCCTGTCTGCCTGCTTAACAACCTATCCTTCCAGTCAGTGATGATATTTCTCATTTCTTTTTTTTTATATTTCTCATTTCTAAAAGTTCTATTTGGTTCCTACTTTTCAGTTAATTTCATCAGTTTCTATGATCTCCAAGTTCTTTGTTCATTGTTTAAATTACATAATTTTTTCTGTAAATATTCCACACTTTACATTTTGTGTTTTGCAATCCCAGTAGCAGAAATCCATAGGACACTAAACCTGCATTTTGTTAATGTTGTTTCCACAATACTTTCTGATTTGGAATTTTTTTACTGTGAGCTTATGTTGGGTGAACTTTAATCTGTGGGATCTTGGGAGCCTGAAAGTATCAGTGAGGTTTCTTCTGGGGATTTATGTTTTCTCCAGAGCCAGGACTGTCACCGAGCAGTGCACACTTGAGCTCCAGCAAGCCCAAGGCTCACTGTTGGAGCCTCTGATTTGCTTCTCCGCTGCACAGAGAGCTCAGGGCTTACTTAGCATCCTCCGAGCCCAGGCTGCTTCTTCTCTCCCAGCCCCGCTGCCCTCACATTTGCAGACTGTTCCCATCCTACAGCCAATTCTGTATTCTCCTCCCATCCCTCACTGACCTTGGAGATTGTTCTTATTTTCTTACAAGCTGAGCAGTGCATAGAATAGTGCTTAGTGTAATTTTCCAAAGACCTAGTTGTATTATAGCAGGAGGCTCCTTCAGACAAACCGAACTGCCGTGCTCCCGGGAGAGGAATTCAGGGCATTTTAAATCTTTACATTATTTCAAGAACAATGTCTAGATTAAGTGTTCTTGTGTCTTTAAAAATTTTTTTAAACATTTTTTTGCGGTACGGAGGGATGGAACCTGGGGTCTTGCCCATGCTAGGCAAGTGCTCCACTACTGAGCCATATCCACAACCCTATTCTTGTGTCTTTAATAACTTTTTAATTCTTTTTTGTGTGTGTGATGCTGGGGATCAAACCAGTACCTTGTGCATGCAAGGTGACAGCTCTACCACCAAGCCACATCCTCAGCCTCAACAAGTTTTTAATTCTTCTTAAGAGTCACACTTCACCTGTAAGAATAGTTGCAATTCTGTCGTCTGTCTGTCTGGGGATGGAACCCAGGGCCTTGTGCATGCCAAGCAAGCACTGCTTCTAGCACTGTAGCCCCTAGAATTTAACACAATTATTTTGCTTTCATTTTCCTTATCATATGGTTGTGTTCTGCTATGGTAAGCAATACTGTTTTTTCATTTACTTTTTACTATGTGGTATGAAGTGTCTTTAAAGATGATGCCTTTTAATTTCTATGAGAGAAATGACTCAATTTAAAGAAATCATTCAATAAACACAGCACAGGTTGTTATCTGATACTGAAAAAGTCACAGGAGATTGAGGGTTAGGTCACACTGGTAGTATGGCCCAATTCCTCATATGCCATATCTGCTGCAAAATCTTCTGTCCCCAGCCCAACTCCAGTCCTCTCTTCTACCCTCCCTCCTCAGAGCATCCAAAGAAAGCCATGGGCCTCTCCTACTGTCCACCTCTTTATTACATGTCCTGCACCCAGCTCACTTGAAGATTAAAACAAGCCCCTTGAGAACAAATAAAACCCCACACCCAACTCCCTTTGGGCAAGTGCTCCCTTCTGTCTCCTTGTCTCCCCCTAAGACTTGGTCTCCTTGTGTGATCAAATTCCCTTGGTCTCCCTCTAGACCTTGATCCCCATAAACTTTGTCCTGTGCCTTCACATACTTAGTGTTCATGTGCCCTTGGGCCAGCTCTGCTTGGGTTTGGACATCAGATGAGCCAGCAAAACTTGGGACCACTGGGGTGGAGGGGAGCACCGTAAGAGGCAGGCCAGTCACAGGGCACAGCAGGAAACAGGCTGCGACATTTTTACTCATTTCAGTTTCTTTCCTTTTCATAAAGCATGTGGGTGGCAGCATGAAGACCCTGCGTGGCTTTGTCTCTTGGCCTTCATCTATTTGTCTCAAACAAACACACTCTGGAACTCTGTTTCTTGGAAGCACAATAGATATCCACCCATGGTTCCTGGCCCTCAGAGCCAACCAGGGCTCAGCACTGACCACCTGGGCTCCAAGGGAGAAAGGTGCCCACCTGCCCCTCCTCATCGAGGTCTCACCCAGCCCTGTGTCACCCTGCAGACCACGTGGATGGAGGTAGATGGCAGTGAGAAGAGGTCTAAGTTGAAAGGAAGTGACTTCCCAATTCCTGCTGCTGCCTTTTGGGAACAAAGTATTCATTTGCAAGATGCTTTTCCTTTTTCAACTTTAATTTTATTCCTAAGACCTGAAAAAGGCACAGTGTGGGTTGGGTTCTTTCTAGAATTTGCTATAGTCCAATATTTTTACTTAGTTAGGCTTTCTCTCCTTTTTTAACATCAATAGTTATTTTTTAGTTCATCTACTTTAACAGATATTTACTGAACAGAATGGGCTTAAAAGCAAGGCTGTAGGATGGACTGACTGGCTTCAAAGCCCACCTCTACCAATTGCTAAGTTTCTAACCCTGGACATGTCACCTTCTGACTCGCCATGGCCATTACCTGAGGATGGTATAGTGCATGGTCCAGAGGGCTGTGGCTCTCTGGTGAGATCTCATCAGTGGAAGAACTGGCACATCACTTAGTGCATCCCAGGTATCCAGTGATGGAGGAGGAGGAGAAGGATGGTAATGACAGAGATGATGGCACATGTCATGCACCACATTCAGTTCTGGGAACACCAACATCAGTGACAGAGGGCCCCTGATCAGAGGTGGCAGGAAGGGTTGGAAAAGAGAATGGACAGGATGGGTGGTCCTGTGAGACACCTGTCCCCTGGTGTGCTCTCAGATGAGGGGCAGGTATGAGAGAGGAAGGATGACCTGGGACAGGCAGTTGGGGGACACTGTGGAGCCTTCCCAGCTCGACCCTTTCTCTTGGCCAGTTATCTTGTCCTCTGTGTGCCTTTTCTACACTTCTCTACACTTTTCCATGCTTTAAGCCTGTCTGGCTTTCTGTGGTTCCCCAGTCTCACCTGTGACCAGGTAGCTAAGGGAGTCTACTTTGGAGATGAAATATTATGAAGAACTTTGTGGCCACATGTCTTGTGCAATATCCTTTAATGTCACTTTTTTGGTTTTAAAGCCATTGTTTTGTTCTATTTCTAGCTTCTCTGTCTACAGGGTAGGTGGCCTTCAAAATAGCATCCAAGAATCCCAATCTCCTGGTATTTATGCCTTTGTGTTGTGCCACATGGTATCAGGAATTGCCTATGTGACCCTAACATATGGCAAAAATGATAACATTACTTCTGAGGGGTGCTCCTCCCTTTTTCCCCTCCCTCCATGTCTCCTCACCCACCCTGGGGAAGCTGGCATCTACATGGTGAACAGTCTATGGAAAATTCGAGTAGCAAGAGCCAAGAGAGTGAGGCTAGAAGCCAACCCCCCAGCTCCACCCAGTTGTGAGCTGCCTGCAGCCCTGGCTGACATCTTACCTGCATTCCTCTAGGAGCCCTTGCTTCATCATCCCCTGGTGAATCCATCTCAGATTCCTGACCCTAAGAAACTGCATGATAGTATTTGTTGTTGTTTAAGCTGCCAAAGTGGAGACTGATTTGTTACACAGCCACAGACGACAATGGAATGCATTTCTCAATTGTATCTACTGCATTTCCAAGGGAAGTTAAGGGTGATATTGATGGGGTCTCCACAATTCTGACAGATAACATAGTCAGTGGTTGCTATGGTTGAGATCTAAAATGTCCCCCAAAGCCTCCTGTGCTCATTGCCAGGGCTTTTGAAAGGTGATTGGATTATGCAGTGGCATGGTTGACTTGCAGATTGAATGCAAGGTCTGGTCAGTAAAGGTGGGTCACTGTGGACATGGCCTGTAGGATCTGTCTCCTTTCCTTCTTTGCTTCCTGTCCACCATGCTGTGAGCAGCTCTCCCTGACCAAGCCCCTCTGTCTTGGAGCCAGCCAATCTTGCAAGAACTGAAACTTCTAAAATGTGGCAAAATAAACTTTGTCTTTAAGTTGTTGGTGTTGGGTATTGTATCCCAGCCACAAGGAAAATAACTAAGTCAGAGATGTAACAGCTGGTGGATTCCACTCTGCTCTGGGAGAAAATAGCAGTGTGTTTGACTACTTGTCAGGCAAATCTGAATTTGAATTCAGGATCTGCCAATTCCTAGGTTCAGCATGATCATGGGCAGGCACATCATTTAGCCTCTCTATGCCTCAACTTCTTCCTTTAAAAAATGGAGCTAATAATGGCCAGCTTGTGAAGTTGTAGGGAAGAAATGAAAGAATGCATGCAAAGAGCACAGAGGAACTGGTCCCCCACATGCCAGCCGTTAATGTAAATCTATGCCATCTCTACCAGGAAGTCACCAGAAGTGCCAGCTGTGGGGCCTCTGTTTACCGTGAGCCGTTCACCTTAGGTCAGGGGGGAAGACAGGAGGACTTTGGTTTTCAAAGCTAAGTGGGACATGTTTCTAAAACTGCAACATATTTGCCTTTTGGAAATCACCCTAAATCTCACTTTAATTTGTGCAACCACAAAATAATCTCTCATGTGAGGTGTAGATGTACAGACACAACCAGCTCAACTCACTGTTTTGGTGGGAGGACATTTGGGACAACTGGCCCCTTTCAGGGTGGATCCTTTTTATAATGGCAGGAAGGACAGAATCTGATTATTTTATCAAGAATTGTCCCCAAATGAAGCCTCCCTAACAGACATTCAGGCGCTTGGAAGCAAGCGTAATGGCCCAGGATAAAGTTTACTTGACTAATTTTAAATCTCGGGATATCCATCTGTACTTAGCTGCAAATTATATATTGGCTCTGGGTTTTTCTAAGGCCTCATCCATGCAGCCGGTAAATAAAACAGCCCTGCCAACCGGCCATTAAAGGGCTCTGTAAAGGGTGGTCTCTGTCCTCCCCGGGAAAGACCTCAAGTCACCTGTCTAGGGACCTGTCACCTGGCTACTGTGCAGTTTAGCAGTCCTGGAATAATGGGAGGACCCAAGGTAAATATCAGCCCAGGTTAACTGAGGCCGTCAGCACCAGAGGCCCTCTTCTGGCTAACTCATTCATCATCAATGCCAGTCGGCGTGGGCTGATGCAATTTCCATCATAGCCACGAGAGGACAGCAGGGGACCACTTCGCCAGGGGCCCTCAGTTTGGCATTTTCCTTCCTGTACCCCAGGATGCTGCCTGGAGACAGGACAAATATAGAGTAAACAATACTCAGAGCCTGCAATTTAGGAGCCACAGTCTCAGATGTCAGCTTCTTCTCTTTCTTTTTGTGACTTTTTTTTTTTTTAAACATCTAATGAGAGGGAACGGCGCTGTTTGGAATAGAAATCTCCTTTGTCAGGTCAAGGTCTGGGCCCAGATTTGCCTGGCTGGAGCCAGGCTTTTCCTTCTAACACGCATTAAAATGTATTCATTCACCTGGTGCTAATTGTTGACTATGCAGCACTATGTGCCCCTGGAGTATGAAGGACTTTGGGGGAGTGGGGCAGGTGGTGTTCTGTGCCCGGGGCTTAGGGAGGGCTGTAGGGCTGCAGGTGGGGCTGAGGGGCAGCAGGTGTGCAGGGCGAAGTCACTGCTCAGTGCATTTCAGAGGGCAGCTGGAGGCGACGGCTTGGCACAGACCTTGAGGTGGCTGCCAGGAGCTGTGGGCAATCCTTGCCCACCCACCACACCGCTGTGATCTGGGCCTCCTCACCTGCTCCCTGCCTCTCCCCAGACCCTCGCCAACCGGGCTCTACCCAGTGACCAGTCAGCTCTTGATAAATACGAATCAGATTAACTCCCTCTCTCACACACAGCCCACTGTGGGTCCCTATCCTCCCTCTCTCCCTGGCTTCTAAACTCTGCCTCCTTGGCCCACCTTTTCCTTTTCTACTGTGCTGCCTGTGCAGCAGGCCCTGCCTCTCCCCAGAACAGACTGCCCTTTGCAGGTCTGGTTCCCTCAGTCAGCCAGGCCTTCTGTGCCCGGGTGTCACCTTTCCAAGGAGGGCCTTGCTGGACACTTGTCCAGAGGCCCCACTGGCCTCCTTCCTTGTAGAACTGTTCTAGTCTCTTCCCAAAGCCACCCCTGTGTGAAGGAGCCTGTCCTCCAACTCTCTCCTTGTCTGTTGTCTGCCCCCTCTTGTTCCCGCTTACCTGCCTGGAGCTGTGTCCCCACTCCAGGTTCAGATCTGGCCGTCCTGCCATGCTGGGCCTGGTGCCCTGGAGTTGAGAGCAGGAGATGAGTCCTGGGAGGGGGGGGGGTGCCTGAGGAGGCGGCTCCCCAGGAGCAGGTGGGCTCTCAGCTGACCCTGTGAGCAACAGCGATGTCTCTGGGTGCAACCCATAGCCACTTGATTTGTCCCTAACAGGCCCTGCTCAGTCTCAGTGGAGTTCATACTGAGATCTGCAGTGGGCCATCCTGAAGGTTTCCAGCCCAGGCTACCTACCACTCCAACATGCACCTATCCCCACTGAGAGACTGGTTAGACTCAGGGTCAATAACAGGTGAGCAGGAAGGGAAGAGCTTTGCTGTCTAAACCACACTGATCAGAGCGATTCCTTGAGCTATCTGGTTGGATGGGTGGGTTTTGGTTATTAAACCTTCTTTTTCCTCTAGTGAACAATAGAGTTGGGCATTTTTTATTTCTTTTTTTCTGTTTTTGAGGCAGTCTCACTCTGTGGCCCAGGTTGTTCTCAAATTCATGGCCTCAAATGATCCTACTGCCTCAGCCTCCTCAGTAGCCAAGGTGTGCTATGTTTCTCTCTTTTTATATCTTTAATCATTGCCAGAGCGCTGGCCCAGGAAGGGCAGCTCCTCCTCCCAAGCCAGATTTGTTCCATCTGCATGTCTGGGATGTGGTACAGATCTTCTTGGTCTGGAGAGCTGTGAAATTCTAGACCAGAACCAGAGGGAAGGAGTTCCTCTCTGACATCAGCACTTGATAAACCCAAGTCCCAAAGCTGGAGAAGAAATGAGTGGCGTCTTCTCTCCCATTGGCACCTGCTGAGATGGGTCTGGGGACACGGAAGGCAGGCTGAGGGGCTGTTCTGAGCTGCTGGGTACAAGGCTGCTCCATGTGAGTTGGGTCAGACTGTTACTAAGAGTCTGGCTCCAGGTGGGCTTTCCTGGGAGGGGCTTCACTGTGCGCCTGGATTTGCAGAGATGCTGCTGCCCTGAGGCTGTGTTTCGATAACAGATGAGTTTTCTCCTAGAATTTCTCCAGCAGTAGAAAATATAACTCAGTCAGTGGCTTGGGAGACAAAGTGTTGATCCTGTATTGAAATGTCCAGGTTGAAATGGGGCTTTGTAGTAGTTGCTGGGGGTGGTTGTCAATTGACTTCAGATTTACAGTGTGGGATTCTCCCTCATGGACATAGGGCGCTTCTGATCAATTAATTCCAGAGACCCTCACATTGAGGGTGAAGCTCAGCAGCAGAGTGCTTGTCTAGCATGCACAAGGCCCTGGGTTCCAACCCCAGGATGAGACAGAGAGAGAGAGAGGAGAGAGGAGAGAGGAGAGAGGAGAGAGGAGAGAGGAGAGAGGAGAGAAGAGAGGAGAGGGAGACTCCTCATTGATCATCTGCTTGAGTGTGGAGGAGGAACATGGGGGAACTGAAAGAATAATAATTCCTGCTATTTAGGCATCAGACATGGGTCCAATATGTTTGTGAGAGCAATGTGCCCCCCACAACTCATGGGGTCTCGGTATTTTCCCCATTTGACAGCAGAGGCAACAGAATTGCCCAGTGCTATGGTTTGAGGGTGGTATGAGTCTGGATGTGTGTGGTGCAAGCTTGGTCCCCAGCATGGTGCACTGGTGGGGAACCTCAGAGGTGGCCTACGGGGTGGTCTTTAGGTGACTGGGGATGGACCCTGGAGGGATGAGGTAGTTCTCAAGGGACTCCTGAATTGGTTCTTATGAGAAGGTACTTGGAAAAGAGCAAGTCTGGGGGGTGTCTTCATCTCTGGCTTTCTCTCTGGTGATGTAATCTCTCCCTCTCCAGAACATCCCTGCTGAGGTGTGGCACAGGCCATGGTCACAATCTCGCTGCCTGACACAGCTCCAGTGAAACCGAGACTATGGCTGAAACCACGATTCCATCTTTTGCTTTTGCTTTCCACGGTAGTGATTACCTCGGTGTTGTACTCCCCAGGAAATCACTGAAAGGGTAAAAGTCATTACTTCTTGGCGAAGCCCAACCGACCTCCAATGCTGCTTGACAAAGTTCCAGCTGGGGGAAAGAAAGGGTGGAACACATCGTACCCTCATGTTTTATTTTTTCTTGCCATAATGTTTATAATTGTTACTCTGATCACAGGAGTCACTGTGTTTGTGACTAACAACAAACTCTCCATGAGGCAAATTGGCAATGATATATTGAAATCTGATCTGGCTCAAAAGTCCCAAATTCCAGTTTCTCTTAGTTCTATTGCCACATCCACTTCTGAAGAAACCTCTCCTAAAACCCCTTCTGTTTTCCCACTGCTATAACTGCCTCTCTTGTTGCTGACATTCTTTTTACTAAAGCGGTCTTATAAGGAGATTGGAAGGATAGACTTTAGATGTAAGAAACAGTGGGAAATGGGAAATAGAAAGAACGTTAAGACAGGTAAAAGCATTAAGGAGGCAAGTTACTCAATATTTCTCAAAGTGCTGTAAATATCTCCTGCTCATGGACTATGAACCCAAATGACATTTAGTTAAGATGAATAGAGGTATAGAAAAATAGAGAGCTAATAGCAAACTATATTAACCATTGTGCAGTTTCTCAAGGGCCAGGTGGCGACCACAAGTTTGACATTTAATTAATTAAATCTTGCGTATACTCCCACTGATATAGAGATTTTGATTAAGTTACCTTCTGTTCTGCTTAGGTGTGGGAAAATAAGGGGACAATTGTAATTTTTAAAAATGTATTCATGATGTTCAATGAAATGAATCAGCTTAGAAGAAATATACTCTGTTTAGCAAAAAATAACCTTTACTTCAATAGAAATTGCTAAGGCAACCTAAAATGTAAACATGTTCCGCCCAATGCCTCCTAGCTATTGCTTAAAGATATAAAAATAAATCAGACCTTGAGACTTCTCAGAGGGAACCTGAACATTGCTTGTGAAGGTTCTTTTCTCATCGCCTGCCCAGGACATCTCCCCTTCCTACCCTGCATCGACATCTACTGCAGCTGGTCTGCGGCAACTTCGGAAATGATTACTAGGCCAGGATTACAGGAAGAAATTGTAAATCCATTTACAGAAAAGCCCCTCACTCATACCTCCATGAGTAGTGGGGATGTGACATCCATATGCCCTGACTGTACAAAGGGAAATTGGGACTTCAACAAATTCATGACGCAGTTACGGCTCTTGGAAATGCTGGGAACTTCCAAGACTCGGACAAATGGTGAGGCCCTGACTACTTTAAGCCCACAAATATTTGCAGCAAAACAGGGATCTTGGTCCATAGAAAATAAAGGAAAGTATGGGCCTGTCCCAATGGCTGAACCCCCTCCCAATGTAGCTTATAGGTGGAACATTATGATACCCACCAAAAGGAATGAATTCCATACAACATTTACCCGGATTAGATTTACCCCTGACATATGACAAATATTGCTTACGAGAGGAGTTAAAGAAAGATGAACAAAAGAAAGGGAAAAATAAGGCGCCCCACTGTCTGGCACCTGGTCACCCTTGGCCAACACCCGCAGGGCACACAACAATGAGATCTGATGAAACTTGGCCTAATGAGGTAGCCTGACCTTTCTAAAATGCTTCTTGTTCCTCAAATGTAAATCTGATAAGTTAGCAAGAGTTCACGTAGCACCTGGAGGAGTATTTAGAACTGGGTGGTCTAAAATAGTTTTGTAGATGATATCAGCTTTTCTTTAACTCTGTATGAAAATACACTGTGTATGGACCCACGTGCTTACCAAAGCCTTGTGTAATCATAATCAAAACATATATAAGTAAAGTGATTTCGGTATAACTCAGACAGACAAGCTGAGCTGCCGACCCTCCACTCAGTGTCTGTTTCATTCTCTTGTCGCCGACTCCACACCTCCTCTCAGGACCTGAACCTGCTGGAGCTGAACTCCAGCAGAGGTGATGCTATCACCATGAGGTCTTTGTTAGAGCCAAGCTGATGCAGTGCCCTGTCCTTGAACCCCCAGAACTGTGAGCTAAATAAATTTCTTTTCTTTATAAGTACCCAGTTCAGGTGTTTCATTATAGTAACACAAAATGGATGAAGGCACCCAGCTAAGGTGTCAACTTCTGGGACTAGTCCTGTCTGTCCACTTCCACTGTTCAAACCCTGACCATCACCCCATCATGCCCCATGGGCCCTTTCCTGAGACAGGAAGAAAGATAAGGAACTCAATTCTTGGGCTTTGCTTCGAGCCTTGAGATGAGCCCACCAGCCCTGGTGGAGATGAATCACCTTACACTACCTCTCATGTCTTTTGAGGGATGGCCTCCATTTGCTCCATCTAGCAGAAAACCTAGCATTGGGGACTTTTTCTGGCACAATGCTGGCTGGATACACATGGAGCAGTGTAAGTTGTAAATCACACAATTTTTGATCCTAGTCTGTTTTCTGTTGCTATAACAGAATACCCGAGATGGATAATTTATAAAAAAGTTTATTTGGCTTATGATTCTGGAAGCTGGGAAGTCCAAGAGCTTGACACTAGCATCTTGTCAGAATTTGCATTGTAAGTTTGAGGCTAGCATTGGCAAGTTAGCAAGATACTGTCTCAATGTTTTAAAAAGGGAAGATGGGGCTGGGGATGTAGCTCAGTGCTAAACTAAAACACTTGCCTAGGATCCACAGGGCTCTACATTCAATATGCAATTAATTAATCAATCAATAGAGGGAGTGAGAGGTGAAATGAGCTGGAAGGAGGAAGAGAAAGATGATGGATAAGCACTACCTGGCCAGATATGAGTCATTGCTACCAATAGGAAAGAACTTGCATTAGTTAGCTATCACTTTATAACAGATGATCCCCATATTTAGCTGCTTAAAATTGTGAACATTAATTTTTCTCACATGTTCTGTGAGTGAGGAATCCTGGAACACCTCAGGTGGGTAGTTCTGGCTCAAGATTTCTCCTGGGGTTGCAGTGAAAATGCAGTTGTCCAGGGTGGGAGAATCCAATTCCAAGCTCACTCAACTGGTGGAGGCCCCAGTTTCTTGCTATATGTAGAAGCCCAATGTGTTCTGCATGGCTGACTAGGTATCTTCCCCACCTGAAGGTTGCTGGCTTCTCCCAGAGAGAGTGACTTGAGGGAGAGAAGAGTTCGAGTGAGCACCCAGGGTAGAAGCTGCAGCCTTTTTATAACCTAAAATCAGGACTGACTAACATACCTATGTGATTAACCCCAGCACTGGGTACGGAGGGGACTACATGGGGATACAGATACCAAGAGTGGAGCCCATCTGGTGCCATCAGGTTGGCAACATTCCCAACAGGAACACTGGCATCTTCAGACAACCCAGTTTCAAAGCTAGAGCCTGGATTTTTCAGCTTGGCTTCCTAGACTCTCCAGACTTCCAGGAGTTTTGGCACTGAGCTTCTTCACTGATGGTATGGGTTCCAAAGAGGTGCTCCTAGCTTGGTCCTTCCTTGGTTGTCTTAGCCCCAACTGTCATGAAAGACAGCCCATTTTTTTACATGGGCTGGATCCAAGATCTGAACTGTGAGTGGTTTCTTACCTTCTCTGGAGACCTTTGGGAAAGGAGCTGTTAGAAATCAGCCTGCTTTGTTTCATTTAGCTACTGAGATGGCTGGGGCTATTGTTAGTTTGTTTTCTTATGTTGGACTAGACTTTTAAACCAGGGGGAAGTCTACCAAACCTATAGCCTCTCAGATCTGGGCTTGGATTCTAGCTTTGCTGCTTCCAGTTCATGAGCATGGGTAAGTCACTAATTTCTGTAAACTTGATTATCATATTTGAAAAAAAGGGGTTAATATCTAGTTCACAGGATTGTGGTGTGAATTGAATTAGTGCCTTGTGAAAATGCCTTGCCTGGTGGCCCAACCATTGCTACCACTGAAACTATCCTACCATGTAAAGAAACAACTGTTGCTGGCTTATGTCATGTTTTTTAGAATGTGATTTTTTAATATAAGAAAATGGTCAGTTCCTGCTATAAAAGTATGTTTAAAGGTTTGCTGCAGCCTTAGCTGTAGTTTTATTACATCTGAGAGCCTGAAAATATTCTGAGGACCAATTTTTTGCAAGGAGAGTGATGGAAAAAATGATTTGAGCTATAAAAATTCCAATTTGCAGTTAACTTTTTAGGAACATATCCTGTCCCTAAAGTGAGGGGCAGGGACATCCCAAATGAGATGCAAAGTCTCCTCATCCCTTTTCACAGTTCTTCACAATCAGGCAATTGGTATCTTTTGGAAAATAACTGCCTGTTTACAGGTATATTGTCTTAGAAACAATTGACTCAACATTTCATTTCTAGGGCACTCACTGGCAAAATGCTTGCTTATCAAAGATACTTTCCTATTTTCAAGGCAACACATTTGCTCTTTTTTCTTTTTCTTTCCAATGTGCATTGTCATTCTGGGCAGAGAACTCCCTCCCTTACTTCTGCACTTCAGGATATTGAAAGTTGCCTCAACTCGAAGGCTAGTATCACTATCTGCAGCTCCCAAAAAACTAATCAGGAGAGGGAAATGGAGCATCACAATGCAGAACTCATTTTCTGCTCTAACAGGGCTCATGATTAAGCTTAGGAAAAAGCCCAATTCACCTTGCATGTCTGTGTGTGTCTTGCATTAGGGATGGAAGGTAATCAAATACCCAGAAGGACTCTGCCTTAGGACCTGGAAAAAGGATGGGAAATTGGTACTGTACCCACCTCCCATCCTTCCAGGTGATGAAATCTGCCCACAGCTGAGGTCTTTTGCTCCCTAAAGAATCTTAGACACTGGAGAGGTTCCAAAGTCAGCCTCTCCATCTGGCTCGAGTGGCTCCACCTGAGTGCTTCCCCCTGAATCCCGGGAGTGATTAAAAGCATTGCCCTGATGAGCTGGCCTTGTCAGATCAGAGGCCAGACTCAGGCCTGGGCTTCCACATTGAGCCTTCCGTGACCTTCCTCCCCTCCCAAGTGCCAGGTCCTAGGCTCGTTGAAGGCCCTGTGTATACACAGCAGGTGCTCAACAAATGCTTACTGACTCATGTGCTTTACACACATCATTAACTCATTTTGCTTAATCTATTTCTTTCCTTCAATGATTCTGGGATGGCTTGTGGCCAGCTCACCTTTTCCTTCTGTCACTTGGTCACTGAGGCTTTCTCTACTTCTTTTGTCAAAGGCCCAGCCAGGCGTCCCTGCTGGGATGGAGCTAGTCTGATGACCACAAGAGAAGACATGGATTATTGTCCCTTCCTTCCAAGCTCTGATGGACTTATCTTTGCGTGTGTGTGTGTGTATGTGTGTGTGTGCTACTGGAGGTTGAACTAAAGGCCTTTGCACTGAGCTACATCCTCAATCCTTTTTTTTTTTAAGAGATAAGATTTTTCTAAATTGTTAAATTGCCTTGGGCTCTAACTTGTTATCCTCTTGTCTGAACTTCCCACATGGCTGGAATTACACATATGTGACACCCCTCCTAGTGGATTTATCTACTTCCGAGATGGGCCAGGAAAGTGGATGAGCCTGCAGTGAAGCAGGTGGCAAGGGTTTGGGGAGAGAAGAAACTGCCTTGACACACGCGCAGAGCTTGGCCAAGTTAAATCCTCTTGCTAGGGTTGGGATAGGTTTGCCCTCCTACAGTCCATGTGCTGGCAGCTTGGTTCTCAGTGTGGTGGTGTTGAGATGGTGACCTTTAAGAGGAGAGTCCTGGTGGAAGGGAGTTAGGTCTTGGTGCTCCCCTCATGGAGGGATTCATGCTGGTCTCATGGAGTGGCTTAGGTCTCTTGCTTCTTTCTTACACACATGCCCCTTCCCTAGATGGCAAGTTCCTTTTTTGCTCTTGGCCATATTGTGTTGTAGCCAGGATCTCCTCACCAGGATGCCAGTACATGGTGTTTGCTGTTTGGCCAGCAGCATGAGCCAAATGATCCTCTTTACAAGTTCTGAGGGCCAGGGACTTGTTATGGCAACAGAGAATAGAAGAATACATCTCTCAACAATGCTGCTTTGAGGAATGTGTATTCCGCTCTGTACAGAGGAAGGATTAGAAACATAAGGAGGTTGGTTTGTCTGAGTCACACAACTGGCAAGTGACAGGAATGTGAACCGGACCTGCCTGATTCCTCAGGCCAGAGGAATCAGGCACTTCTGGAGTTCTGGGCATGGGCACATTGGTGGTTTCAAGAGAAGGAAAACCAGGGGTGGCATGCTTCCTGGAACATCCTTGTATTAAATGTCTGATATTGTGAGCAGAGGGTAAACTTCTAGTTGCTCATTTCATGTCTTCTTTGGTGAATTTTACTCTGAATTAGAAATTATGAGAGGGAAGATTGTAATGAACCCTGTTTTGCAGCCACACTGTGTTTTCTCCACCAGGTGGTTGGTTGTCCAATAACCCAGGTGCACAGTGACACTGTCTACCTGGAGAGAGTGAGGTCTCGCAGTCCAGGGCTTGGCCTCACAGCCTCCCACTCAAGATGCCAGGCTTGAGTCTCAGACCACCAGGACTTCTGACCATGAGCCATAAATCTGGGATTCTGGCGATCCCTCCTCTGAGTCAGCGTTTTGCTAGAATGGGTCACAGAACTTAGCGCTCTCCCAATGAGTCTGTGTTCACTGATGCTGAGGTTCTCTGAATCTCACGACCCAGTCTGCACAGAACTCAAGCTCCAGCCTTCCTCACTCTGCTGGAGGCAGGTGGTGGTAGTGTTCATGGTGGGTGTGGGATTGGGAATCCCCACCCTGAGACTTGGTGGGAGTCCCACCCTTGGACGTCTCATTAACACAAAGCATTTTCTCCAGGGCTCATCGTGAAAAACAAAAGACCTCCAATCAGGCAATAGCAAGGATTTTCAGGGCTCTGTCCTGAAAAATATCAGTCTCCAAAGGTGACCTTTCAGCCAGCCCTCAGTCAGCACAGCCACACTTTGGGTGGTTTCCTTAAGTGTTCTCATTTTCCCCAATGCTGCTTCTAATCAAAGCCACTTCCCTGTGACAGCAGTGAATGCCATTGTCCTGAGATGAAATTTTCTGCTTGCTGTCATTTTTCCAGTGACAAGAGATAGAAGACCCAGCTCGAAATTCCAACAGGGTTCCGTAAAACAGAACTCTATTGATTCCTACACCTGAGATCCACAGAGGCAGCCAGCTTCTCACCATCTCTGCTTCTCATTGTTGTGTCCACAGGCTTCATATTGGGTCAGGGTCCTGCATGCACACAAGCGGTGCTTAATAAATGCTTCTGTAGTCACAAATGGCCTGGGCACCAAGTCTTCACAGCACAGCATCTCCACAGAGGAAAGGGTGCTTCTTGTGTTCTCAGAGCCCCAGGAAACAGCTGCGGGCATCTTCCTGGAGCCAACTGGGTACATGTTCAGGCATGAACCAGTCACCTGGGGATGCAGTGGGTCTGCAAAGAGAAAAGCTACTTATTCAACACTTAGCAAAGGGCATGGTAGACTGTTTAGGCCCACAGCACCAGGCCTAGGCACTGCTGTGGTAGGAGTTTGTAGCAGAGGGGGGAGTTTGGCCTGCTTCCCAGAGCAGCAAGGAAAAGTGGGAATTTACAACCAAAGAGCAAGGTGGGGTAGGAGTGGATGGAAAAGCACCAAGAGGAAGGAAGCATTATAGTGAGGGACTTCTGGCTGAGTGGACCCAGAAGGATTCTTGCTGGAGACCGGCTGGGGACCAGATGTCACCTAGGTGGTGGGGGAGGATGTGAGGGTGGGGGATCCCCCTAGACCAACTGAGCAAGGTGCTTGCTAAAACTGGGCTCTTGAGGATGTGCCAAAAGAGGGTTGAATTGACCAAGATCCCAGAGCAGCCTGACTGGGGCTTGGTCAAGAAAAATATCTTTGCTGGGTCAGTACTCAGGGAATGCTGAGTAAGCAGGGAGAGGCCGCAGCCTCCCTTCTACCCCAGCTGGAGTTATGTCCTGTGCTTCCAGATGAGCTGCTTCAGAAATTGCAGCAAAGCACCCATGGGTGTTCCTTCCTGGAACCAGCATGATCATTACATTGCCCCCCACCCCTAGTCCCTACCTTGGCGTAAGGATGACATGTACGCCAGCCCCAAGAAGTCAAAGAATGAATGGTCTGGTCCTCCCCAGCATTTCTTTTTTTTTTCTTGTTTACTTAAATTCTTTTATTGGTACATTGTAGGTATACAACACAATTACATTTCTCATTGGGAATTGTACCTTTACATAATGCATCTTGGTTCTT
>NW_004624764.1:71263-114698 GCF_000247695.1 Heterocephalus glaber | reverse complement strand
CATCTTCAGTCTCTCTTTTCAGAGTGCTATAGTTTTCAGAGAAGAGGTCTTTGATTTCTTTTGTTAGGTTGATTCCTAGGTATTCCAGTTTTTTGTATGCTATTGTGAAAGGAATTGTTTGCCCTATTTCTCAGTGAGTCTGTTGTTCGTGTAGAGGAAAGCTATTGATTTTTGTGTGTCGACCTTGTATCCACCTACTTTACCAAATTTGGTTAAGTTGAGTTCTCAGAATCTTCTATATAGAGTATCATGTCATCTGCAAATAATGACAATTTGTGAAGTCTCTATTAATTTTGATGGCAGGGAAGGTAATGGTGGCTATTGCTGAGAGCTGGCAGATGTACTGGGCATGTGTATTAATGCATTTTATGTTGCAATAGCAAAACATCCAAGGCCGGGTACTGTATAAAGAAAAGAGGTTTATTTAGCTCATAGCCTTAGAGGCTGAAAGTCCAAGGCAGCATGGTCCCATTTGTTCAGCCTCTGGTGAGGGTCCCCTTGGCTGTGTCACAACATGGTGAATAGCATCATGGTGGACACATGGAGGAGGGAGAGATCACATGAGACAGGAAGCCAGATGAGGGTCAGGTTTGCTCTCTGGTGACAACTCCAGGAGGCCTGTGTTAATCCCTTCAGAGAAAATGTCCCCAAGACTTAATTCACCTTCACAAGGCTCCACTACTTAAAGGCTCCACCTCTAAATACCACAAAACAGGGACCAACCTTTCCAACACATGGACTCTTGGAATGGTGGGGACAAACCACAGCCAAATAATAGCAGAAGGCCTTAGGAAAGAAAAAGCTGGCACATACCAAGAGCTTTCTGTGTGTAAGCCTTTGTTTAATCCTCAGAACAGTGACACAATGGGATGTTGGCCCATTTCTTAGACAAGGAGCCTGAGGCTCAGTAGTAATAAGCAGCATGTTGGTCCCCAAAGCTAGCGATCGGCACCAGGGTACAAACTCTCCTCTCTCCAACTCTAGCACCCCATGGCTCCTCTGATGCCCTCTGCACATTAATGGTGCCATTTGACCCTGCGCCTGTCCCATTCTCCCTGGGCTCCAGTTTGAGGATGAGGTGTGAGCAAGGAGGACAAGAAAGGCAGGATTAGGTATTCCGGGAGCAGGAGGCAGGTGGGTGGGACCCATGGTAGGCAGGGCTTTGACACTCTCTTCTCCTTCACATCTGCCCCTTCAGAAACTTCCAGCCCCTTCAGGGTCAAGACCACAGCTCAGGACCCCATCACCACTCATTTAAAAATAACTTAATTAAACTATAATTTATAAATCATAAAGTTTACTTCTTTTAAGTGAACAATTCAACAATATTTTTAAGACAAGGTCTTGCTAAGTTGCCTGACTGGCTTTGAACTTGTGATCCTCCTGCCTCAGGAGGATTATAGCTGGGATTATAAGCGTGTGCCACTGAACCTGGCTCAAATCAGTGATTTTTGATAAATGTAGAGTTGTGCAGCCACCAGATAGGATTATTACTCCTTTCCTTCTCTGTCCCACTCTACTTTGTACATACTTTTATCATTGCTTTGCAAACCATTTGCTTACATGTCTGCATACCATATCAAGCTGCTTGTTGAGGTGCCTGCAGGAACCATATCTAAGTTAAGTTGCTTTTTCTCCCAGGGTCCTCAGCCCATAGGAGCGCCATACAGTGTATTTTTACTGAAATATGGAACTGAGTATTCCAAGCCTCACGTTCCCCTCAGATCAAAAGGAGATAACAATACCTGCCCTAGCCACTTGAAGGGATTTAAAAAACAAGAATAAAATGACTGATAAATAAAAGTACTTCAACAAAAGGCATGCGGGACTCCCCGAAGGTCAAGGCAGGTGAAGGTTTGCTCTGTCTGAGCACCTGGCCACTCAGCTGGGCATGAGTTGACCTTGTTTGGTCCAGGAAGTACTTGAGGCTCTCCGAAGCCTTTGGCATCTCCCTCCTTGTGCTTATAGGTGTGACTGGGGTCAGCTAAGAACAGGGGTTAAGAGCTGATGACTTTATTTAAATACACAACCTCATCTCACTCCAGCCCTTCCTCTTTATTTATCTTCATTGTGTTTTTCACCACCTGACATCATTCCATATACAGACTCACTTGGTGTGTGAACATCCTGCCATGGCGAAGGCTCCTGGCTGCCTACCCTGAACTGTCCTCCCTTTGGTCTTGGTCCTTGGCCTCATCTCTTCCTTGGCCCCCTGCAGATCTGACTTGACCTTGAGCCTGGGTTTGCACTCACAGGAAGGAAACAGAGATGACAGCTCACCCTCCCTGCCTGGGCTTTAGCATGCTGGCTGTGGCCCTGCTTGGACCTCATTCCTTGCCGCTGCCACCCTGGATGGGGCAGCAGCCCAGCATCACCCAGCCAGGTGAAGACAGCATACTTGGCATTTTGCAGAGTGATGACAGGGAAGGAATCTGGTTCTCGGCACCATCTGGTGGACAGAGCCCGCAGCCCAAGCATGGGACACACACCTGGAATTACCACTTGAAGGAGATTCACTTCTGTGTCTTTATTTCAGGGTCTCTTTGTTATAGCAACCCATCTGACCCTAAGTAATGCCTGATAATTCTTCATGACAACTGAGGCTTGGTCATTTTCATTCACTGCAGTGTCTCCAGTGCCTAGCTAATACTGGGCTCATAGCAAGTGCTCATACCAATACTGCATTCAAAAATGGAACCAAAGTCCCTGAATCTGAATCATTGACAGGCCATGTGGCTTTAACTTTGTGGACCTCACTTTCCTCACTTGTCAAATGGGGCTAACAAGTGAATCAACCTTCTGAATTACTGAGACTAAGGTACTATGTTTAAAGCTCATAGACCAGTACCTGACACATAATAAATGCTCAGTATTGGCTATCATTTTTAAGATTACATAAATGTCACATTTTCTGCACCCTTTCTTTGGAGTCTCCAATACTACTGAAATGATTGCACATCAAATCAGCAGCATTTCATTTCAGCAGTGCTGGCTGCTTGGGTGGTAACAGCACTTGTCTTTGCCTCTAGCTGGCATGGATGAAATGGCTTTGCCTAGGAATTGTCTATTTCATGAACTCAGTGTGACAGCTTTGGGAAAAGGCATGCAAATATATGCAGATCAAATTCACATAAAAATAGCCTCATGTGCCTCTGCATTTACTAGAAAGAATGCTGGTGGTTTTATACTATTCCACCTTCAATTACATCAGGCTTCCAATTTGCTCTCAGAAAGAAACACCTGGGAGAAGAGATGTGTGCATGTGGGTGTGGCTTATAATGACAGCTTAAATACTGCTCAGCCATCAGATTTGTGTGGCTGATCCAAAATAAATTGTAAAATTCCAGATTCCGAGACCCTACCTCCAACCAGTCCTCCATTTAACCAACAGCCACCCCAGAACCTCCCATTCACCACTTAACACTGCAGGCGAGGCCATAAGACCTGCAGAGGGAGCTCAGGAAACTTGCTCCGAGTTTGAAATGTCACAAGTCCTTGGGATTTCTTGGCTGTGTAAAGCTGAGCCATCTGTGAGCTGTCTGAGGCTCCATTTCTGTAAAATGGGCAAGACGACCTGTGGTCTGCCCACCTGGCAATCACTCCTGGTGCAAAGAGGCTGTGCAGCCTAGTCCATGGTTAAGGAGGTAGCTTGTCACCATTGCTGTGAATGGAGGCTGTGAGCACGGAGGGAAAGCTATGAAGCCACCAAGTGGTACTGGTGTGGTTTTCAGACAGTTCAATAACAGTTCAGGAACTCTGACCCCTTAGTTTTCCATTGCAATTTAGCCTTCAAGTACTCTGTCCAACTGTCATTCTAGATGGCAGAATCATTTGTTCTCAGTGCCTGTACTCATTCATTCATTCATTCACTGAGAAAAGATACGGAAGCACTGGGACCAGGCAGGGCCTTCTGCAGGGTTCCAGGATACAGACAGAGAAGACTCTGCCTCTCCTCACCCCAGAGCTCAGTAATGATTCAGCAGTGGAGACAAATATGTCATCAGTAAACACCATGCCACCACAAGGGATAATCCAAGATGCCTGGACTGTGAGGATACAAAGGGGGAAAGATTTGACTGTTCCTGGGAAGGTTGAGGCCACACAGAGGAAGGCACGGTATCTCTAAGATCTGCCAGGTGGACCAGCAGAAGGCACGCTGTGTGCCAGGGTACAGAAGCATGAAGCCACATGGCCATGAGTTCCAAGATCTGCTTTGGGAAATACAGTCAGCGATGTCAGGATGTACATTTCCCAGTCACCCACACAGACATCCCTTATCCCACAAGTGCCTATGACATTTATTAGCCCATGTTACTTGTTTGGCAGTTACCGTAGACAGTGAGTCCTTGAATTGTGTGTCCTCTGCTGCTGTGAATATCTTGTCTCTTTAAGGAGATTGTGAGTCACCTGAGAGCCAGCCTGTCTCTGCTATCTTTGTCCCCCAGAGATCCAGCTCAGTGCCTTCCATTGGAATATTAAGCAGGCAAGAGATGTTTTCTGGAGGTGTCCAAGTAGATGAAAATGTACCCCCATCAGGATGTGACTTTTTATACCCCTCCAGTGTCATGCCAAGCGCGAACTTGCATGTTCTCTTACTCAGTCCTCATAACCTTCAAGACAGATACTCTGAGCCACCACTCACAGATAAAGCCATGGAGGCCTAGAGAGGCTGTCTTGCTTCCAGGAGCACCTAGAAATGATGAGCCCAGGCTTTAGGTGCAGTCCAACTGATGCTCTAAGCTCCTACTCTACCCAAATGTACTGCTCCTATTTCAGTACACTTGGTAAGTCAGCGTGAACTTGAGTTTTACAGACTGGTACATAAGTCTTGAGCTCTGCTGCTTAGTTCTTATGGTTTCTTCCTAAGTCATGGTCTCCCTGAGCTTGGGGCTGTGCCCACTCCATCTTTTTAACCCCTATCTTGCATAGCTCTTAGCCTCATAGAATGGAGAATAAAGGGGAGCAGGAACTTGCTCAGGGTAGCTCTGGAAGGGCTCCCTGGGGGAGGCCAAGTTTTCCTGAATAGTGAGAGGCAAGCAGAATAGAAGGTGTGAACAAGGGCTCAAGGGCAGTGGGATGAAGTCATCCGTGGGTTTTTAAGGGCTTCTGATAGAAGAGGAGCTAGAAATATGGTTGGAGGCACCCTAAATCCAAGCTCCCACAGGGGCACAGCCAGAGTACTCCATGCTCTCCACAGGAGTCCCTGGAGGGATGAAGCCCTCCTTCCACCAGGAAAGGTACCTGAGCATCTCTAGGTGAGACATCACAGGAAGCCACTGGAAATGGGAGCCCAATGGCAAAGCAGCATTGGTAGGTGACAATTAGTCAATGAATGAAGCATTGCTTGAGCATGCATTGTGGTCTGGGGTTGATTCTAGGAAGTGCCTATGTGCCTGTGTGAGGTGGAGTGGTGAATGGTTCAGGACAGAGAGTTCCTAAAACTGACCCTGGAATATCAAGGCATCCCTACTAAGTTATAGAATGTTAAACACTGAAATTCTTTACCTGAAGACTTTTCAGGTAAAGATTTACACAAAATCTTCACCTATCATGTAAAGGTAAATAAACCATAATGTGGTTATTACTGATTGAATTATTAGGATGCAAAAGTCTAACTGCTAAGCACTTCGCAGATATCCCTTGTAATCCTCATAGCAACTCAGTAGAGTAGACACTTAGCTTATCCCATTTCACAGATAGAAAAACTGAGGCTTAGAGAAATTAAATAACTCGCCCCAAGTGATACAGCCTGGAGTTGACCCAGGTCTGTATGACTCCAAACCCATGTTCCCAATTGCTACTGACACCTGTCTCCCTGTTAGGTGGTTGGAAGATTTATTTACTAGCTCCAGGGGGAAAAGTGGGGCAGGGGTGCCCTGAGAAGTGGGCTCAGGCTCTGACCTCTGTGGGCAGCAGGTTGTGCCCCCTGTTGGTGGTAGCAGGGAAGGACAGTGGGGTAGGAGCTGACGTTTGGCTGTTTAGTGGGAGACAGAGACACAGCAGACTCTGGGTAGCAGAGAGAGGGTTCCATTCATTGTGTGTCTCTTTTCCTGGGGTTCAGGGATGTCCTCGTGCCTTCTGCCCAGGCAACCTGGCACCGATCTGAAGTGATTCACACCAGTAATCCAAATGACATCACGAAACACCAGCCACATTCTTATTCAAAGGTAGACTTCACACCTAAATTCTCTGTCACTCCTGCACAGAACATACTGACACCCTCTTGGTTGCAGTGCAAGGAGGGCCTGGAACTTTGCCTCATTGGGATGTCAGGCTGGTCACCGAAGGGGAAAGGCATTCTAACTGGATTGGTTTTGTTCCGGGGTCCAGGCCCAGCATGGGAGACTCATTTCCTGGGGACCTCCATAGCTCTCCAGGGCCCCAGCTTGTGGGGAATCAATCAGACAAGGATGAGGTAAGACAGGACAGGAAGTGCTCCAAAGCTGAGGAACACAGGGGTGGGGGTGGGGGTGAGGATTTTGAGGGTGAGGGCAAAGTTGGAGAGGGCATGATGCAGGTTTTTCAAAACATCGGGATACCTTGGGCATTTGGCACACCTCTGCTCAGAGCCTCTGGAGCAGGAACCTGAGTACGTTGTCCTGAGAATAAATGAAGCAGCAGAACTGGAAAATGCAATCTCTGAAAGTCTCATCTGTCTGCCTCTCCATCTGCCATGTCTGTCCTCCAGTCTACGAGGCTCTCTCCTAGGGAGGGTGCAGGGCAAGTGGGTGAATGGTGCAGGTGGGGACTCACAATGCTGTGTTCTATTTCCAGCTCCTCTCACTGACTCATAGTGTGACCTTGCTGAGGTCATGGCTATGTGTTTCTTGCTGTGGAAAAAAAAAATCAGAGGTGGCAAAGCTTGCATTTTCCCAAGGGACAGGACTCCTAGCATCTGGGGGGCCCTCCTGTTCCCAATGGACCCCAGCTATGACTGGTTGTGTTGGTATTAATAAAAAAATTTAGATTTGGATCTAAGGGGCTTTCAGGACACCCAAAGGAAAAAGCCAGTATCTCCTGCTGTGGGAAGACTTATGGGCACTTTAGCATGCAATGGCTCTCCCAAGTGTTTCAAATCATGTGTCCCATACAAATGATTCCTCCATGGCCCCAACCTCGTCTGTGCAAGGAGAGAAGGGAAGTGTTTTCTCCCTTCTTTCCAGAGAAGGGAATCAAAGCTAGAGGTGGTATTTCTCAGCAGTTTCATTACCAGGAGCCTCTTTTATGATTTTGCTACTGTTGTGGTTTGTGTTTAGCTGTCTCCCCAAAGCCTCATGTGGATGAAGTGGGACTTTATTTTTTGGAGGTAGTTTATTCTGGAATATGTGATGCTGGGGTTAAGGGAGTTTGGTACCACCCTAAGCCCAGTAGTCTAAGATAAAAGGGGCAGAAAGATGCTGGTAACTCTTGTGACTTTTGCTGCCTTGTGCGTGCCATGTTGTTTCTGCTCTGCCATGCCTGTTTGCTATTCCAGGCTTAGAGCCTACTGATTATGGACTGAAACCTCTATGAACTGTGAGCCAAATAAACCTTTTTCCTCTTAACTTTGGGTGTCTGGTATTTTGTCTTAGCAAGGAGAGAAAACTAACTAACACAGCTACCAAGTATTCTCCTGTTTTGCAAGCCCTTGTTGGTTAAATTCTCTGCATGTATTAGGTAGAAATACATTGTTTTCATTGATCATCGGTCACCAATGAGCATCAGTTTCTGCTCTGTACAAAAGAACTAACACTACCACTGAGCTCACTGCCAAGAATTGCAGTGTTTACCTAGTGTTACCCTAGAAGGGTAATCACCTCCTAGGAAAAGATCCAATTTCCTCCAGACCTTTTTTGGAAATTTGAAGAGTTTTTCTTCAAAAGATCCAGGCTAGGAAGTCATCAGAAAGACCAAGTGGCCTGTGAAAGATTCTGTGGCTAGTGATGGGGCCAGGTCCAGAGCCTGGGACCTGACTCATGGGCCAGCACTCCAGCCAACCACACTATTTGGCAGGAGGGCTGTGTGCACACTCACACCCACAGGCATACTGACACATGTGCAAGACAGGAGCCCAAGTGAAGCAGGGGTCAGGATGCTCAGGCTCACACCAGGAAAGAGAGCCCCTCAGTATTGGGGTGAGTAGCCAGAACCAAGCCTGGGGGTTGGAGAGGGGCCCAACCAATTCTTCAAAGATCCTTCTGCAGAGCGGTGGCAGGTGGGACAGGGGTTTATTCTGCAACCTGCCTATGCTTCAACAACACATCCTTTTTAAAATTAAAAAAAAAATTACAAGTACATGTTTGTAGTACATCCAATTACATTCAGTGTGGGGAGTTGGTACATGTACACAACACACCTTAATTCTTTGTTCATGTTCCCTTCCTCCCTTCTTCTCCCTCCATCTCTTGGGCCCCTTCCTTTTTGCAAAAGATCCATCTCCCTGTTTCCTGTTATCTATCTTTTGATGCAGCTTTGACGGATCTGGTTTCTTTCAGACCAGCTTCACCCTAGCACTGCCTCTTTCAGAGGGTGAGACCAGAATGGGGAGATGAGCCTCTGAAGCTGGGGACACCAGAGGCAAACTGAGAACCTTGAAAAAGTGAAGACTGGGATTCCAGAGGCCTGGCTTGGTGGCCAGGGAATAAGGAGGGAAAGAGCTGCATTCCTCCAGGCTCCCATCCCCCTGCTCAACAGGGCTCCTGCAAATGCTCTCCTCTAGAGCCTTTGGCTCTGTCCCAGAGGTTCAGTGTTTTATCCCTGGCCTAAACAAAAGGCATCAACTGCCTGTACTTTTGGAAAAAGGCTGGGGGCTTAGCACTTGGCTTCAGAATCCCCACTCCACCAATCCCCAGCAGGCCAGGGCAGGGTCTCTGGGGGCCTGTTGCCCTGACAGCTGTTCCCGGGGTTATTTTGGTCTAGGGGAGCTTGTCAATTCCAGGGTGTTTGGACCAAAATAGCCAATGGGCAGGATGATCAGTTGTGACTCTGTGGGGACCTCCCCAAGGAAAAGCTGCTAAAATTGGGCAGGGCAGAGAAAAAGGGGCTTGGTGGGGGGTGGTGAGGAGGGAATTCTCTTGGCATTGTCTAAGCCTGGCCGATCTTTTACCAGGCCACCAAAGCTGGGGGTCCCTGGGAGAGAGAAGGAAATTTCTGAACACTTTCTAGGCTCCCTGGTCCTCTGGAACAGCCAGAGCAAGAGAGAAACTTATTAGCCTTTTCCATGTCACAGATGGGGCTTACTGGGTTCAGAGAGGCGGAGACGCTGGTCTCAGGACACACAGCTGGGAGCCTGAGCCACAGTGACCTGAAGCCGATGTGTCCGATGGATGCCGGGTCCATCATAAAGTTGGAGCCAGCATGGAAAGTGCTGAGTGGCCCTGGCTGTCCTTCGGGCCACAGCAGGGGCCTTGGCAGCCTCCTCCTCTCTTCGTGGGTCAAGTGCAGGGAAGAGGAGGGAAGAGGAAAAAGGACAGCCCTGCCCCAGCTCAGATCTGCAGCGCCCCTCCCCCAGCCCCATAGCCTGCGGGGATTGCTCCTGGCTAAAAGCAAGACTGACCCCTCCCGCTTCCTTTGGAAACAAAGATTGTGAGCGGGAGAGCCCTTTGGCACGGGCAGACACCGGGCCACGGGGCGCATGCCCCGGACACGTCCTGCGGGCACCGCTCTCTGGCTGGGCCACTGAACTTAGTCGAGAGCGCCGCTGGCCAAGTCCGCGAGACAGGTCTTACTTCCCGGGCCGCAGTGGCGACAGCCTCCAGGCCTCCCTGCAGCTCCCGCCGCTCCCCGGGATTGTCCAGCCTGTTAATTTCCTGCTCTGGTAAATCCTCTCGCGAGCGTCTCTCCCCCTCCCTCCAGTCTCTGCCCCCTGCCGCCCCACACCGGGGTCTGGCCTCGCCGCTCTGCTTCGCGCCCGGGCGCACTCCCTCCCCGCCCCTGCCGCCCTCCTGCTCCCCGCACCCTGCCTCCGGGGCCCCTCTGCGCCGCCGCCAGCCTCACCCAGTCCCGGTCGCCGAGCCGCCCCGGGGCCCTGCCATGCTTCCCCGCGCTGTCCCCCGCCGCCCCAAAGCGGTGCTCGCGCTCTGCAGCCTCCTGATGCTGCTCGGGCCCGGGCTTGGCTGCCCCGCTGGCTGCGCCTGCACCGACCCGCACACCGTGGACTGCCGCGACCGCGGGCTGCCCAGCGTGCCCGACCCCTTCCCGCTGGACGTGCGCAAGCTACTGGTGGCCGGCAACCACATCCAGCAGATCCCCGAGGACTTCTTCATCTTCTATGGCGACCTGGTGTACCTAGACTTCAGGAACAACTCTCTGCGCTCACTGGAGGAGGGCACGTTCAGCGGCTCTGCCAAGCTCGCCTTCCTGGACCTCAGCTATAACAACCTTACGCAGCTGGGCGCCGGGGCCTTTCGCTCCGCCGGGAGGCTGGTCAAGCTGAGCTTGGCCAACAACAACCTGGCGGGCGTGCACGAGGCCGCCTTCGAGACACTGGAGTCGCTGCAGGTTCTGGAGCTCAATGACAACAACCTGCGCAGCCTCAGCGTGGCCATCCTGGACGCGCTGCCCGCCCTGCGCACCCTGCGCCTGGACGGGAACCCCTGGCTGTGCGACTGTGACTTCGCCCACCTCTTCTCCTGGATCCAGGAGAACCCGTCCAAACTGCCCAAAGGTGAGTGGGGCTCGGGAGGGAGGAGAGAAAGCCCTCCCACAGCCACAAGTTAAGGTTGAGCCCTGAAGAGGAGGCTTGGGGGTCCCACCAGCTGCTGCCCAGTGAGAGCCGCACAAGGGGAACTCCAGAGGTTTCTAGCCTCTGGGATCTCTGCGGGGAAATGGTGTGGAGGGACGTAGCCCAAAGCTCTGGAGTTTCTTCGCGTTAAAGCAGTGCTTCCTTCCTTGTACCTCTATCAACTCACCTTCCCAAGTGCACCCCATTCCCTGGTCAAGATCACCTCACCCCGTTTTGTGTCCTAATATTGGGGGATGTGGGGCATCCAATAACTGTGGGTCCTTCCTAAGTAGCAGGCATCTTGCCGTGCGGGAAGCACAGTGCCACTCCCCTACCTGGGTACCCGGAGGATGGAGAGGAGCCAGTCAATTCTATGGTGCTGGTCTCTCTGTTGCTGGCCAGCTCAGGCTTGCTCTTCTCATGAAAGGGGTGAGGGTATTACTGGTGAGGGGTCCGGCTGCAAGCCAGGCATGCCATCATGATTTCTGGCACTGTGGCTTTTCAGCCCAGATGTGAAAAAGCCAAACAAATGTTGCAGGCAGGTGCCTTCCCTGCTTGCCTGGAGCCCCTTCCAGTGCCCACCAGGACACACCTATCCATTTGAAGATGGAGCCTGAGGGGACAGAAAGTTAAGTGGCCCAGGGAAGGCCAGCAGGACAGAAGCCAAGTCACAGCTGAGAAGCAAGGGACCCCAGCATCCACCAGGGCAGGGTTGGGGCAGGTGGATGTCCTTGGACTGGGTGGACTTCCGTCTGTGGGCATCAGTGCCCATCGAGATCTCTCAGAGCCAGACCCAGCCTCCCACCTTCCCCTCAAGATTTGGTAGATTTGGAACCACACTTTGTAAAAGGTGACATAGATACAGACTGTGGTTTAGAATCTTTTTTATTCCATTTACTGAGAACTCAAAGAAGCTGATCCTTTGCAGAATTTCTGGGCTCATTTTTTCGTTGCTACTGTCACAGGCTCGCACCAGTGCATCAGGGCGGCCACTTCTCAGCAGATGCAGACTTCTGTGCTGGTACTTTGGATGCCTGTGAGCCAGCCATTCCTAAGAAGATCCCAACACTGCCCCCTCCCTCTAGCCCTCCCCAGGTCACAGGGGCCTCTCCCTCCTTCCATCTCTCAATTCTCTACCTGTTCTGGTGGCTTCCCTATGAGATAATGAGTCATAAACATTTAGAGATGGTGGTCACCAAGGGGAGAATGATGATCTTACTTTAAGTAGAAAGGGTTCCAGACCTGGAAGCCACTTGGGTGACCAGCCAGGACAGAGAGGGAGAGAACAGGGAGATGCTGGAGGAGCCTAGGAAGTAAGACGCAGCAGGGATGACTCTCTTGTCACAGATGCTGTGATCTTTAAAGCCTTCCCAGTGATCACATTTCCTTTCCTTTACAGCAGCCGAGGAAACAAGCAGGAATTAGACACAAAAATGAGCTGGGAGTGCTTCTCACTTGAGAGCCACTTGGGTGAGAGGTGCAGGGAGTTTGACTGAAATGCAGAATCCTGGGCCCCCAGGCCTCTTGAATGGGCATCAGCAAGGGGGAGGAGACCTGGGGATCTGGGTTGTAAGGATCCCCCTCCAGGAGTCTCCTGTGCTGTGTGTGGGAAGGGCTTTGTACTGAGTCTTTGGCCCCCTAACTCACTAGCTGTGTGACCCTTCTGTAGGTTGCGTCCTGTCTCTAGGCCTCAGGTTTTTCTTTTGCAAGCAAAAGAGTAGAAGTAGAAGGATTTATCTGATGTTCTGGGTTCTAAGTCACATATTCTGTGGTTTTAAGAAAAGGAAATATTATCCTGGTTTAAAAATTGGGAAGTTGAGGCATGGGGAGGCAGGGGCCTTTCAAAGACTCCTCTGCTGGAATTCAGGGGGCTGTGGTCTCTGTGCAGTGGAGAGAGGGCCAGACACTTAGATAGTCTGGGACCCTGAGCTCACAGGCTGAGATGCTGTCAGAGCACCAAGGGCTTTCCACCTCCTTTTCCCCACCATGGTCCTGGAGCCACTGGGGAAAAAGGCCACTGGGCTTGGGAAGCTGGGCCTGGTGGGCACAGGGCTGTCTCTGTGCTTGACTCTGGAAGTTGTGAAGCAGGTGACACAGCTCTCACCAGTTCTGAGAATGTATCATGGGCAGGTCTCAGGGGAAAGCTGAACTGGCAGGGCACCCTCTTGGACCTCTCTTTCTAGCCAGGGCCACATGTGTCCCACAGGTGGTCACAGTGTACACTGCCAAGGAGGAAATGTGAGCTTTTAAAAGGCATGCTGAGGGTCTTGTGCCCTGTCACCATGACACATGGAGGTGTGGGGTAGGGCTGGGAGGAGGTGGATGGAGAAAGAACAACACAGGGCCACATGTCACGGCTTGGCTGTGCTAGCCCTGGACTCCGGTGGGGACAGTCTCCTAGAGAAGATCCTTGAGATCTGCCTGGAGCATCCTGCCATTCAGGGAGTGGGGGCCTTGCTGGTCACTCTGTGTGGTCAGGGTCCTTCTGGGAGGGGCACCATGGCAGGCAGGGCACTCATGGAATTGGACCCCTCTTCTTACCTGGCTTGATCAGGGCTCACTGGGGAACTCATTCCCATATTCTGGCACTGCACTTCTCTGAGCCTGGCCTGGCAGCTCAGTGGGGATTTCTTGTCACATTTCTTGTCACATTGACTAAAAGACAGTTCTTCAGCCCAGTGGACAAAAGTGACACTTGCTTAAAGGGATACTTTCTCTTAGGAGACTCCAAGGTAGTGATTTTTTTCTATTAAAAAAAGCAATTTAAATTTTTAAATTTTTCTGATTATAAAAATAATAGGAGCCTTTAATTAGACTGGGGAAACATAAATAAGTATCGTGAAGAAAATAAAAATAAAAATTTAAACCTCAGAATCCCATTACTATTTGAGTTTGGCTATATTTTATTCTGGCTTTATTATGCCCATATATATTTTATAGACATTGATATTATGCTGTTACATTTTATATAGATCTTTTTCTCTTACTGAGTTGTGAGAGTTTCCTGTCATTACAGCTCTTTGAAAATTCAAATTTAACAGCCCTGAGAGTAGGTCACTTTATAGATACATGAATTGGAACTATCTCCTGTTGTCAGAAATGTGTGCTATGACCAAGCATGGGGGCTCACTCTGTAATTCCAGTGCCCACCCTCTGGGAGGTTGGGTCAGGAGGATGGCAAGTTTGAGCCTAGCCTGGGCAAAATAGTAAGATCCTGTCTCAAAAAGTAAAAGGGACCGGGGATGTATCTCAAGGTGAAGGCCTTGGTTTTAACCCCCAATACCAAAAAAAAGAAAAAGAAAGAAAGAAAGGAAAAGGAAAAGGGTGTGTTGTTTCTATTTGTTTTTTTGCATATAAACAGTGCTCATCTGAACAAGCTCATGCATGTAAATAACCTCTGTCTCTTTCTTTGGGGTGGAAATGCATGGTGAAGATCTGTGCCTTTTTAAATCCCTGGCTACACTTTTGCCTAGAAAGATGGCACAATTAGCAAAGAGTTCACGTCTCAGCATGCCTTTTAAAAGATGTTAACTGACATCTCTTACTGTTCTCTTTGCATTCTGGGCTCGCTGGTAGAGCGAATGTTCTGCATGCGTGTTTCCCTCCTCCCTGAGAGAATCAGCTCTGGGGCCAAGGTTGGCTGAGGTCTCAGTTGCTCCTGCCAGGGGCTGCATCTCATCTTTGACATGTCCATACATGCCATGCATGTCACAGGCTACTGCTTCTTCAGATTGTCCTAGAGTTAACTTGCTAAGGTGTCACCTTTCTCACCATTGCTGGGTGTCAGCTTTTGCAGCACAAGGGCTGTAGTTCCAGTGAGGAGCCACCCGGGACACGTCTGCAGGCAGCGTGGATGAACTGTGCTGCTCTGGTCCCAGACACGTGCCATTCTGACAATGCTGTATTCATCATGTCACTCTGTCAGTTAGTGGACTGAAAGCCCCAAGGACACAGCTGGGATTCTGCTTTGGACAGGATAGTGTGACTGTTGGCTGCCATTGACTAGTTTGCCAGATGACTCAGATCCCCCAGGAAAGGCAGCTCTGAGAGCCCAGCACGCACCACTATAGGCCTGCCCTGCAACTGTGTGGCTCTCGGTAGGACTTTAGGGATGACTGAGCAGGTGAACACACCTTCCTGAGATCCTCGGGGGCTGCCACGATGCTGGCCTTGCTTTTGTTCCCCTGTCCCCATAATCCTCCCTGAGCATATCCAGGCTGCTCTTCAGCAAGGCCAGGGCTGGGAATGTGGTTCCTGGCTCTCCTGCCCGATCTGTGTGGGTCTGCTCAAATCCTGTGGCCTCCCTGGCCTTGAGTCTGCCCTAGGAAGGAGAGATCAGGCTGGTCAGATGCAGGCAGCTGGAGTACTGTGGTTCTGGGCTGCACACAGGACACCAAGGCAATGAACCTGTGAAACCGCTGAGTGGGACACCTTTGTCTGTCAGTTCACAGAGCCAGAAGCAGCCTCATTGGTTGAGCAGACAGCAGGGCTCTTTGTAATGATGTAGAGTGTAGCCAGGAACCCTGGGTCTTGCAGAGGAGCCCTGGGAACTGTGGCATTGGGAACTGGGGTCATAGGAGCACAGCACCCCTTTGCCTTGCTTTCTTTCTGCTTCTCACATGATAGGAGGAAGTGTGATCAAAAGGAGTGTTTAAGAAAAATTCATTGTAATAAAAAACACATTGCCCTTAATCCCCCTTAAAAAAACTCCTTGCTTCAAATACTGTACACTTATCCCATCATTCTTGCCATTTTCTTTCTTTCTTCTTTCCTTCTTTCCTTCTTTCTTTCTTTCTTTCTTTCTTTCTTTCTTTCTTTCCTCTTCTCCTTCTCCTTCTCCTTCTCCTTCTCCTCCTTCTCCTGCTTCTTCTTCTCCTCCTCCTTCTTCTTCTCCTCCTCCTCCTCCTCTTCCTCCCCCTCCCCCTCCTTCTCCTCCTCCTTCTCCTTCATCTTCGTTTTTTTTTTTTGAGACAGGGTCTTGCTGTATAGTTCAGGCTGGCCTTGAACTCACTGTGTAGCAGGCTACCCTGAGTCGTGTGATGGTCTCCTGTCTCAGCCTCCCAAGTGCTGGGATCATAGGTGTGTGACACCACACCCAGCTCTTGCCACTGTCTGAAGTAGTCTCTTGTGACTGTCTTTAGTTGTACTGTCATGGCTGCCTTGAGATCCTCAGTTGATTCAAAATGTTTACCTTGCATGATCATTTTGGCTTTGGGGAAGAGCCAGAAGTCACAGGATGCCAGATTTACAGTAAATAAGGTGAATTAAGACACACCATCATGTTATTTAAAAGAAGTTGCCATAAAGGTTTTGCATCAATTCAAGATGAGGCAATCATGAAGACACTCACCAAGAGGATTTCAGGAACTGCTTCAGAAAGTGGAGAGAACGATGAGATGAGAATATTTGAAGTAGAGGGAGGTATTTTGAAAGAGATTCATGGCAATATGTCTTTTACTATTAATTTTAAAAATTTAAATATTCACTGTGTTTTTTATCATTCACATATGTTCCTCTGTATACTGATGGGCTTTCTCTACTTTCCCAAAAACTTGGCACAAAAGCACTCTTCCCCCTACTGGCATCCACTAGTCCAAGGGACTAGGAGGCTCCATTTGGGACATGTCCCTCTTTCTTGGTCTAGGCAGCTTGGGAGTGGATGGAGTGGCACGGTACACAATGGTTGCCAGGGCTTGTTGGGTCATCATAGGGTTGAGTGTAGACAGTGGGACAGAAAAAGGCTGGGCAGGTCCCCCTCAAGGTGTCCATGACTGAAGCTGTGGTTCCATTTAGCTGTCTGATGCTAGGTAAATCCCCTGATGTCCCTAGCCCAGTGCCTCCCAGTTAGATGCAGGTGACAAAGATCCTGGGTCTGTGGTATGGGCTGGTCCCTGACAACTATTCCTGGGTCTTGGGTGGCCTGTAGCTCCTTGGAGGGCATGACTTCCTACCCTTGACCTCCATCTCATGAGCAGCTGGGAGGTAGAGATGATGGGACATCAGGGGACTCAGCAACTGGCAGACACGGTGTCGGGGGAGAGGCTGAGCACTATGAAAGCAGATAGGGCCCTCCAGTAGGAGGTCAGACACTTGGGGGTGGATGGGCAACTATTCCTAGATCCAGTGGAATCTCTAAGTGTATGCATATCTGGTCTGCTGCTCTCTAGAGCATGAATCTTCCCAGAATTTCAGACATGATGACAGGTAGGGGAGGTCTGGGGGGTAGATTGAAGCCCCCAGCCCCTTTGAGTCACAATTTGTAAGCAATTACCTGGAATCTCCACCTATTAGAAAATACCAGATACTCTACATTTGGAGAGTAATACATGTTGATGTAGATCTCTCTGAAAATTAATATTTACCTGCCAAAAGTAGAAACTTGAAAAGAACACAGTCCCTGTCTCAAGATGTATAAGGGACAGTCACTAAATACAGGAAACTTGTTCTGACCTCAGAAACTGGACCCATGGTTGGGAACTCCATGGAAACTGATTATAATGTACCATAAAAGGATAGTGAGGTGATCATCACTGGAGGTGTTCAAGCAGAGTCTCAATGATTGCTTGAAAAGTAGCACTGCAGGGAGAATCAGGTACTCGGTGAGTTTCTCCCAGGATACATCGGCCCTCTGATTCTGAATTTCTGGAGCTTTTTTGTCCACTACTGGTTCCATTAGCTAAACAGATCCTGAAGAGTTTCCAGTGGGCTCTTTGTCTCTTGCCTTGATGCCTGGAACAATCTCCTTTTTCCTTTCCCTTCCCAAGCCTCATCTGTGCTTCTTACTGAACTTAAGTAGACAAAGCTCTAAGCTGTGCAATAGAGAAAAAAAAATTTGGAGCCTTTGTTGTGCCTCAGCTTCACTCTGTTCCCATCTAATCCTTGTCAGAACCCAGATTGCCTGCAGCAGCTGGAATCAGTATCTGAACATGCACTGTGTGTGTTCAGTTCACATCCGACTCTCCTGGGACTAGGACATGGAATTTCTGTGGCCCTTTCCATGTGCCCATGTGACCTGGGCTTCCAGGCACCCCAGGGCTATCCCACTGTGAGTGCCACAGGCTCATTCATCCATTCATTCGTGTTGTTATGCTTCGGCTCTGTGCCCCAGCACCACTGGCTCTAGGACTTTTGTCACTGACCAATCCACAGCCTCTCAAATATATCAGAAAATAGAGTCGCACTAGGCATGGTGGTGGTCACCTGTAATCCCAGCACTCTGGGAAGCTAAGACAGGAGGATCGAAAGTTTGAGCCCAGCCTGGGCAACTTAGTGACTTAGTGAGACCGTGTCTCTGAATAAAGAAATTTTATTAAAAAAGGATTTTTTTGGAGGATGTAGTTCAATGTGAAGGCTCTGGGTTCAATCCCCAATAATGGAGAAAAAAGAAAACAGAATCCTCTTAGCTGCCAGCCCATCCCCCTGGGTGCACAGTGTCTGTTTTGGGCTCAGAAGAAACATTCAGTGAGCTTCTCTGCCTCAGAGTCTGGCCTCGGAGGGTATAGATCAGAGGAGATATGAACATATTTGCCAAAGCCAGAGCAGGCCAAACCTCAACAAAGTCTAACCCGCTTCCTTTTTATGTAGGAACCTGTGCCTCAGAGACATCAAGTGACTTCCCCAAAGCCACATAGCCAACTAGTGAAAAGCCAAGCCTGGAGCCAAGGCCCCGATTCCCCCTCACTCCAAGACACAGTGGTGATTAAAGGGGTGAGAACATGGGCACAGGCTTTGGATTCAGATCCATCAAACTTTGAATCCAGCTGCTTTAGTTATTAGCTCTGTGAGCCTGGGAAGATTGCTTAGCATCTCTATGCCTCCATTTTCTCATTTGTAAAAGGTGGACAGTTATATGCATGTCTGTCATGAGCATCAAAGAGATGAGCCCTGCAGAGCGCTCATCACTGTGCCCAGAACACAGGAAGTGGGTCATAAATGCCACTGTTTTCATCACCACGGCAGTAAATCAGTCAGCACCTGCATGGTCACTCAGAGGACCTGTCCCAGGGTGTCACCCTGGGTTACATGTGGTGTTGCCGAGGGTGGGTGAAGTGGAGAGTAAGGAATCCCCCTCCCAAGCTTGGCTCTGCCCCTGGCTCAGCACATGATCTGAGAATGTGTGAGTTTCTTCTTGCTACTGGAACAAATGACACAAATTTAAGGGCTTAATCTGTTCTCTCACAGTTCCGGTGGTCAGACATCCACACGGGTCTGATGGGCTAAGATCAAAGTATCTGCATTTCCTTCACTTTTTCCAGCTTCTGAAACCTGTGCATGTCCCTGGACCCTGGATCATACCCCTCTGGCCTCTCTTTCCATTGTCATGTCTCCTCCTCTGCCTCCACTCACCTGACCCTCTCATTAGGACCTGTGATCATATCTGCCCCTGGATAATCCAGGATCACCTCACCATCTCCAGATCCTTCATTTGATCCTACTTGCAGAGCTCTTTTGCCCTACTGGGTAACATGTTCGCAGGTTCCAAGGACTAGAACATGGAAGGAAGTTTTGGGGGTCTCTGTTCTGTGTATCCCAGGAAGTAACTTCACGCCTCCCATTTGTCCACTTGTGAATGTAAAGGGACAGATGACATGCAGGTCCTGCTGCCTGCACATGCTCCTTTCCCATGAACCCTGTTGCCATGGTCCCCTTTCTGTCACTTCCTCATACCACCACAACTCTGGCCACAGTGATGGCAGTGGCCATAGCGGTGGGGCTACCAGGGGCAGCTGTCAACTTCGAGTGATCTTGGGTCAGCCTTTGGAAAACCCATAATATAACAGATGTAGTGCTTTGGAAGATTGTGTCAGAGAGCTCTAGTTCATCTGATTAATTAATTCATGGATTAATTAAATTCATAGTATTGTTGGGAAGTGATGAAGACTTAGAAGTGGGGCCTAGCTGAAGGGAGTGGGTCATGGGATGTGACCTTGGGGACTGTGTCTTGTCCCCAACCTCTTTCTCTCTGGCTGTGCTTTCTGGCTGCTATGAGGTAAGCAGCTTTCCTCTACCATGCCCTTTTGCCGTGATGATCCTGCCTTGGAGCCATCTCTCCATGAACTGGAACCTCTGAAACCATGAGCAAAAACAGACCTCTCTTCTGAGTTGTTTTTCTTGGGTCACAACGATGAAAAGCTGACTAACACGCTTGTATATCACATGATGTTTAGCTGCATCCTTGTCTTCTACCTTCTAGATTCCGGTAGCAGCCACCCAGTGTAACAACCAAAAATATCTCTAGACACCAACAAATGCCCCCTATAGAACAAAATCATACCAGTTGAAAGCCAGTGCTCTGAAAGGTTGTTGAAAAAAGGTTCAACTGGATGATAGACAGTGACATTTTTGTCATAGCTTCTTATAAACAGTAGGAGATTCAGTAAATACTTTTCCCAACACAGTGTCATCTTGATGGTGTCATGGAGGGATCCACTAACATACCGCCCTTCACATCCCAGACACGCAGCACATTCCTTCCCCAAGCTGGCAGCAAGCTCTCCAGTAGAGACACGTGTGAGACATTAGGTGATTAGAGGGCAGGTCCAGAGAGGAAGCTGCAGTGGGCTTCTGAGCCTCCAGAGGCAGCATGGATCTCTGATCTCCATGCTAAGCCATGGAGCTACAAACTATGGGCCATTCTTAGGTTTCCTCATACCGACCTTGGCAGAAGGGTCTCACTAACCAGATCATCAATGATAACACAGGTTAGCGTCCTTAGGATTCAGCAGAGGGCCCAAGTCAGAGTTTGTTATTGATGATTGAAGTGGTGGTAAAAATGATGGAGGTGTGGAGCCCAACTCTTATTTTATGTTGGACAACGTGATAGTGATTGTGGGAGAGATAGGCCCACCTGGTGGTGGCTGTGGCTGTGATGATGGTGCTGGTGATAGAAATGCTGGAGGTGGACATTGCTGTTGGGGATGTGGTGGTGATAGAAGCAGCAACTGTGGTCAAGGTGAGAGCAGTGATCGTGATGGTAGTGATGGTGGAAACTCTTAGCTGCCATCCTGGAGAGTGACATGTTCCACCTTCTGTGCTCACCCTCTGTTCATTTCCTGCCAGGGAGAAATCAGGTTAGAGAAACAGCATGGGGGATCCGTTGAGTTTCCACCGCTGGGTTGCAGCTGAGCTCAGTGTCCTGAGTTTAGGGGTGGGAACCAAGCTGAAGTACAGGATCCAGACACATGTCTCACCCTGGGAGGGACCAATGTGACTGTACTGTCCCTTCTAGAGAACACTTTGCAGAGCTGGGATAAACTGAGATGAGCCCTTGAGCTGATGCAGCAGAGATGTCTTCCACTTCATGAAATCAGCTTATTACTTAATCAGACGAAGTGTCTGCTGGCCAAGACAGGGAGGACAATTGGGACTTGCCCTGGTGCAGCAGTCAATATTTAATGAAAGCGAAGGTGGAGAACAAAGGTTAGTACTGTAGGAAATTAGAGCTGGTGTTCCTGGGCATTCCAGGAGCAGGGCAGCACTTCTCACCTGCCTCTTTGTGCAGCATCCACTGCTGCACACACCAGCCACAGCATATGCACCTGCTCCAGGTGCTCAGGGTGAATTAAGGACCTGGTACCTGGAAAGAGCACTAAATGGAAATCAGTAGACCTAGGTTCCAGTTCAGGATCCAGGTGACCTTGGCTACATTTCCCAACTTCTCCGGGCCTCTCTATAAAATAAGAAGGGAGGTGTAGTAGGAGGGAGACTAGCAGGTGTCAAAAATGCCTTCAATCTAACCTTCTATGATGTGTGAAAGGAGAAGGGGCTGGCAGAAAGCCTGGCTATGGTGTGAAAGGCCCCCAAAGGCCTTTGGAGTTCTGGGAGGTGGACCAAGAGGGCAGGGAAGAGGGTTTAACCTACACGTGCAATGGAGCAGTGCCCAGGGATCCCTGCAGAATGCCTCATGTCAGTCATTCCTCTAGGTGTGCCATGGAGAGTTCCCCACCTCTGGTAATTGCAGCCCCAGCGGTGGGGTGGGGATGGATCTGCCTACTCTCTTCCCAATTTCTCCTTGGCACAAGGACTTCTTACACTCGGGAAGACTTGCAAAGATCACGTTATAGCCTTCGGCAGCCAGTTCACAGAAGGACAAGTGGCCATTGAGTACACACTATGAGGTTTAGCTCTACTGGCAATCAAAGCATTGCAAAACAGATAAAAGATGTCCTCTCTTAGGGCTTCTCAAATTGAAATAGATGAAAGTGTCAAAATCTATTGTTGGCATAAATTCAAAGACTTCCATGTCATCTTCAACTTGTGGGAATTCCAGAAGTAATGAAGACAGCACACAGGGATAGCCATTACACCATAGCTTCTGGTGAGAAAAACTGGAAATCATTTTGGGCTTGGTGAGAACATTCTCGGCCACTCTTCCCAACCCAAGAGAATGCCCTGCAGCTGTTAGAAGTAGAAAGGGAAGATGTTTCCAACACCGTTATCAGACTCAGTGACAGAATGTATTTCTATTTGGTAGATTTATATACATATACACATAGAAAAAATACTGAGAATGGTATAAAACAACATGTTAATAGCATTTGTGTATTCATTTGTCCCCTTTCTGCTTGTGCTGTCTCAGGGTGTATGCAAGCTTTACCTATGTGTGGACATAGATAAACAAAAATATACCTTTAGCAACAAAAAGTACTTATGAGAGCCTGTTGCCAGCCTGAACTGGGCAGTCCTGGGAGGCCAGGTCAGGGGAAAGGCCTGGAGAGATCCCTTGGTACAGTCTCTCGGTTGGCGAAGGGGCAGCCAGGGCATGAGAGATTAATTCCAATCCACCATCTGGTGCATCACCATCTATTTCTGGAGGATGGCAGCTCTCCACCCTCTCCAGCTCAGGTGGCAGCTGCTGGGCAGAAGTCATCAGTCAAGGGGAGGTAGCCTGGCAGGTGGTGAAAGCAGGACCCGAAGCTACCCTGACCAAGGGAGGTGTTGGTCCCTTCTGAGTGTTCTCTCATGGAGGGAGCCATGGTCCATGCTCTGCCAGAGCCAGCTGGGGCTCACTCCAGCTTTGGTGTGCATGGGCCAGAGAAGAACAACCACAAAATAAGGTCAAAGGATCTTCCCACCAGTGGGGCTGGCTGCCCATTGGCTTGTCCCACCACAGGGGGAGATGAGCTATACCACAACATTCCCACTGCCCTCCAGGACCCTTGGGCCACCAAGCTTGTGGTTTTGTAGGGCAGTTGGGCAGAGTTAGATGATTTGTGACTTTGGAATGGAGGCTGGCAGCATAGGGGTCTATCTGTGGCACTTCTTTTGTTTTAGCAGCAAAAGCCAGCTGATATAATTAGGGAAGGCACTTATTGCAAAGATGTCAGGTAATTCACAGGTTGGAAAGAACCAAGGCAGCTCTGGGCATCCAGAGAGCAGAACCTCACTCACAGTCTCTCTGAAGAGGGGCTGTTGGACCAAATGGGCCCCAGCCATTATTTTGGTGGTCCACTCAAGATCAGTGTCCAGACACAGAGAGACCTGGCCCAGTGAAGGCCATGTACAGAACCCTGGCCAGGAAAGTCATACCAAGACATACCCAATGGGTGAAAGGTAATTGGCCCAAAGAAACCTAGGAGCAGTCCATGGGCAACTGGGACTATCCCATGATGCCCCTAGTGGTGGAGCGAATGTCTCCCCCTGAGAGACATACCCAGGTTTTACCATCTGGCACCTGCAAAGGGGACCTTATTTGGAGAGTCTCTGTAGATGTAATTAAAGTTGAGGATCTGGTGAGGAGATCATCTTGGGTTGAGGGCAGGACTCCCTAAATCCAGGCACAGGTATCCTTATGAGAATAGCAGAGGGAGATTTTCAAGCCGAGGCAGAGCAGAAGGTCACATGAAGGTGGACAGAAGCTTAAGTGTTGCAGCCACAAGCCAATGCTGGAGTCACTAGTAGCTAACAGAAGAGAACAAACTTCTCCTTTGGAGTCTTCAGAGGGAGCCCAGCACTGCTGACACCTTGATTCTGATTTCAGAATTCTGGCCTTCAGAACCAAGAGGCAATATATTTATTTTAATCTAACCAGTGTTATGCCAGCAGTCACTTGAGCTGTGGGGAAAGAGGAACACTGCTCCACTGCTGGTGGGAGCGTAGACTGGTGCAACCACTGTGGAGATCACTATGGAGATACCTCAAAGAACTATGACTGGAAATCACATTTGACCCAGCTATTCCCCTATGCTTGTGAGGCAGGTGCCAGAACCACTGAGCTAAATCCCTGGCCCCAGCAAGCATTTTTAAAGCAATGAGGGATGGAATGGCTAATTGTACCAGCCCAAGGACAGATTGCCTGATTCTAGCTCTCGGCTCTGTCATTCTTAGTGGGAAACTATAAGCATGTGATATACTTGTTTGTTTTCTTTTTTTGTGAGCCAAGATCACTGTGGCTGCAAAGTTTATTTTATAAGTTAAAGGAATGTGACCAGTAGAGAGTGCTCAGGGGACTCTGGCCATGGGATGGCTGGGAGAGGATTAGCTCAGTTGGCCTCACTCTACCTATTTCCGAAGAGTGATGAAAATTTTCACCTCCCATGAGGAAGAAACGTATACAGCTTCTGCTGGCATATTTGGAGGACGGAACTTCTGTCCTGCAGTGGAGGGGCTTGTCCAGCCCTGGGCCACTGGGAGGTGGTCTAACTGTCTGGGCAGCTGGTTTGAGAAGCCCTCTGTGCCTCTGCATCTCTGACACTCTCTTTATTCCTACATTCCTTCAAAAGTATGTCTGCAAGTTCTGGGTACATGAATATAGCAGTGAAGGAAGCAGGCTAACCTCACAGAGCTGCCATGTGATGAGGAAAGCAGGGGAGTGCAAGATAAACTAGTTCATGCATGGCATGACAAGGGATTCCGGGGGATGCTGGATTGGTGGCAGAGTTAGAGAATGGTGGTGGAGGAAGGGAGAAAAGCTGCTTTAGGTGGGTGAATGGAGGTTTCTGGAAGAAGGAAACATCTGAACAGAGACCTGAAGAACGTGGAGGGGCCAGGCAAAGGGCCAAGGTGCAAAGGCCCTGAGATTGGCTTGTGCTGGCAGTGTTTGAGGGAAGGCAACAAGGAGAGTGGAGGGGTGAGGGGTGTGGTGAGGACTGGAAATTTCATTTTGAGAGAGATGGGGGTGTGGGGAGTGGGGTGTTGAGCAGTGCAGTAGGATATAGGTGTCTCTGTGATGGTGGATCTTGATTGTCAGCTTGCTTGGCTTGAGAGATTCCTAGGAGATTAGGAAGGTGCATCTGGGTATATCTGGGAGGGCAGTAGGGGTGTGACTGAGGACTGCAGCTGGCCCTTGAGCCTGTCCTCTCTGGCTCTTTCTCACCCTGTCTGCTTCCTAGATGCCAGAGTGGACATCTTTCCTGTACCCCTCCTTTCTGCCATGATGTTCCGGCCTCTGAGCCAGCCCACCATAGATGGAAACCTCTGAAACCATGAGTCAAAATAACTCTCTCCTCTTTTAAACTGTGTACATCAGGTATTTTGTCCCCATGATAGACAGCTGACTGATGCACTCTCTAACAGATCCATTTGGGCTGGGAAGGGAAGAACTAAGGGCCCTAAGAAGGTAGAGGCAGAAAGGCAGCTCAGGGGCTCCTGTGGTCTCATCAGTAAAGAAACTGGCAGCATACTCTCCTTTTCTGACCCCCTGGTTCTCTTCCTTCCTTCCTTCCTTCCTTCCTTCATTTCTAAGCCGAGGAGAGAACTATTACCTGTTGTAGGCTACTGAGAAATCTTCTGTGCATGGTAGCTCATGCCTGTGATCCTAGTACCCAGGGATGAGGCAGGAGGATCACAAGTTCAAGCATCTTAGCAGCTTAATGAGACTCTGTCTCAAAATAGAAAATAAAAAAGGGCTGGAGATATAGCCAGTGAGAAAGCCCTAGATTTAATTCCCAGTATGACCGAAAAAAAAAAAAAAAAAAAGATTCTGCCCATGAGGACTACCTGCTTAGCATAGATTTGCATTTAAGCCAGTGGCTCTCCCCGCCGGAGATTGTCTTCCCTCACCTAAGAGGTGTTGATAGAACTGGATAGTGTTGATTGCCACACTGAGGGGGGGGGTGCCCTGGCATCTGGTGGGTAAAGGTCAGAGATGCTCATCAACATCCTCCAGGGCACAGGACAGGCCCCCACAACCAAGAACCATGCAGTCCCAATGTCCATGGTGCTGAGATTGAAAATCTCTGGTCTATAGTAAGATTCTGCAGGAGAAAAGAAAGGACCCCAAAGTCGGGCACCTCCACTCCAGAGCTCTGCAGTCTCAGGTGCTTTTGCAGCCCCCATTCTGTGGGGCTGTCTGCCTGGCTGACTCTCTTTGTCCAGGTCCTCTTATTTCCCTGTCCTTTGTGAGCTGCAGAAAGGTATAAGTCAGTGGATCTTATTATGACAGGTGCACCCAACATCAGCCCACAGTCCCCCACCCATGGTGGGCTATGTGGCATTTTCCAAACAAGCCCTTTTCTTCCAGCCACAGAGAAATGTGAGATGACATTTTCTAAAATCATTGCTTTGTAAAAATGCCAAGACTAATCTCAAGGCACAAAGAGCATTGTGGAAATCAAAATTGACTGAAAGAGTCACAGCCTATGAAGACTGGATTTAAACGGCAGCACTGTGGCCTTGTGTTGTGTGTGGTGCTTGTTTTGCAGTAAAATTGTTCATGGGAAATGAGGATTTCTAACATGTTTCTCTGGATAAATCACAACCTGTTACCAGCTTGAGGGGTGTGGGTAATCTCTTGGCTTTGGAAACTACCTGGGCTTCATGGCTCCTGTTGTTTTCATAATATCTTTGGCCAGGGGTGAGCTGTTAAAAAGAAGCAGGTTGATTGGTTTTTCTGCTTTTCCATTGAAGAAATCAATGTCTGGAAGGAAGCTCCCATATAAATCTTTTTTTTTTTGGTACCAGGGATCGAACTCAGGTCCTTGCGCTTGCGAAGCAGGCAGTGAAACCACTGAGCTAAACCCACCCACCCCCATATAACTCTTGATGAAAGCACTCCTGTTTTATTCAGATGTATTAAAAATGCTCAGAAGTAAGTAGAAGTTGGGCCTCTTTAAGAAAAAGAAACAGTCAGAAACTGTGGTCGGGTGTGAATTGGAGAGGTCCCAGAGCTCTAGTCCATCCAGGTCCTTGAGGCTAGGAGGCAGGCCTGATTCTGAGGGAGGAGAGAGTGAGGAGTCTGGGTTCCAGGCAACAGTTCCCATGGGGAGGAAAGCATCAGCAGGCTGGCTGTGCACAATTTAAGCTGTGGTCCAGGACAGAAGGAATGAGGAGACTCAGCCACTCTTCCTCTATCTTCTGTTTCTGAGCTGGAGAAGGAAAGGCACGAGGACACCAAGAGTTGTGGGGGTGCCAGGTAATCTGTAAGGGTGCACTGTGCTGAGAACAAGCTCCTTAATTAGCCAGGTAGGAAGAAGTCATCTTAACTTTCAGGTAATGCCACAAGTGGGTTGAGGGCTCAGCTCTTTCAAACCTGGGAGCACTGAAAAAGAGAGCAAATGAAAGTTTTCCTGGGAGGTGGAAGGATGTCAGAGTAAGTCACAACTGAAGGCTGGTGAGTGTAAAATCAAAATGGTGCCCTCACATCTCCTGTTACTTCCACTGGGGAAGGGCACCTTACAACCCAAGGATGGGAGTCATCCTATAGAGCTGGGTGCCTGGACTGAAATTCTAGCTTTGCCACCATGATGCTGTACTTAGGTTTTCTTGCCCATAAAATGGGCACAAGAGCACCTACCACATAGGGATATTTGAGAATTAGAGTTAGGCAGCATATAGATTTGAATGCTTTTCTTTTTTTCCCTGCAGTGTCAGGCACTGAACCCACAGCCTTGTGCATGCTAGGCAAGTGTTGTTCCACTGAGCTGCACTCCCAGCCCCACTGAGCTGTGCAGCACTTAGAGCAATGTCTGCACATAGTGAGCTCAGTGTGACTGTCACCACTGCTGTGATTGTTTCTCTTTCTTCTTCCAGATCAGAAACAGAAGAACTAAGCTCATTAGCTCTATTTGCTTTTTATTTTTCTTTTCTTTTTTGCAGTATGGAGGATTGAACCCAGAGACTTCTCACTGAGCAACATTCCCAGCCCTTTATATGTTTCGAGACAGTATTTCTTTTTTTTTTCTTAAATTCTTTTATTGGTACATTTTAGGTATACAATACGTTTACATTTATCATTGGGTGTTCGTACCTGTACATGATGTATCTTGGTTCTCATTTTTTCCCCCTTACCTGTGTGCCCTTCACCCCTTCCTCCCTTCCCTATTTACACAGACTTTGTTTCCATTTTTTTCTTTTCTCATAATTTATCCTTTCCCTTCTTTCCCCTTCCCCTCCCACATCCCCTACTCCTTTGGACTTTTTCTTCCTATTTCAAATTATCAATTGGGGCCAGGGATTTAGCTTAATGGTTCTGCTGCCTGCCTCACAAGCGCAAGGACCTGAGTTCGATCCCTGGTACCTCCCCCCCAAAATTATCAATTATTCATTTTAATCCTTATTTTCACTTTCAGTTTCTCACACTAGAGAAACTATTCGGTATTTACACATGTGTGTCCTATTTATTTCACGTAAGAGTATGGCCTCAATATGCATCCATTTAGCTATAAATGTCTTCAGTTTCTCACTCTTTATGGCTGAGTAGTACTCCATTTTATTAAAAAAACACATCTTTATCAAGTTTCCAGTTGATGGACACTTGGGCTGTTTCCAAGCTTTAGCTATTACAAACTGTGCCACTATAAACATGGGTGCACATATATTGCTGTGGTATGATTCTTTTAATTCTTTTGGGAAGATGCCCAGCAGGGGAATAGCTGGGTCAAATGGGACCTCTAGTCCTAGTTCCTTGAGGTATCTCCATACTGACTTTCACAGTGGTTGCACCAGTCTGCACTCGCACCAGCAATGGAGAAGGGTTCCTTTCTCTCCACACCCCCGCCAGCATTTGTTATTTGTTGATTTCTTGATAGCAGCCATTCTTTCTGGGGTGAGGTGGAATCTCAGTGTTGTTTTCATCTGCATCTTTTGAGTGACCAGTGATGTTGAACATTTTTTCATATATTTATTTGCTGCTTTTACTTCTTTGAGAAATGTCTGTTCATTTCAGATGCCCGTTTTTGAATTGGGTCTTTGAATTTGGGGGGGTCTGAATTTTTCAGTTCTTTATATATTCTAGATAGTAGACCTTTGTCTGAGGTACAGCTGCTAAAATTTTTTTCCTAGATTGCAGGTTGTCTGTTAGCTCTGTTGGTGGTTTCTCTTGCAGTGCAGAACCTTTTTAAGATGAGATTCCAGTTGTTGATTCTTTGTGCCAGTTCCTGTGCTACTGAGGTTTTGTTCATGAAGTCTTTTCCTATGCTAATGTCGAGACAGTATTTCAATAAGTCACTAAGTTGCCCAGGCTGGGGTTAAATTTGTGATCCTCCTGCCTTAGCTTCCTAGAGTACTAGAATTATAGGGGTACACTATCACACCTGGATTGCATCTAAATTTCTTGCATTCTCTTACTTCTGAGCTTTGTAGAATCATGGCAGTCATTTGAGTTTGTACATAGTTTATATTGTGCATGTTACTCATGATGGATAGATTGTGCTTGTAACAAGCAGTCCCCAGTGGTTCAATACTTCCCAAGTTTGTGTTTTTGATTTGTGTCCAGTGCACTCTGGTGGTGAGGATGAGGCTGTACAGGTTCATAGTGTTCACTTAGAGGTCCTGGCTGTCGGAGCCTTTATCTTAAGACACATCCAACTCTCCCAGGATGGCTCATAGACAACTCTCCTTTGCTCCCTCTGCTGCCTCTGGCTACACTGTGTTCCACAAGCCTAGGTTCTTTTGTTTTGTTTTGTCACAGAGTCTGCTATATAGTTTAGGCTGGCCTTAAACTCTTGGCAATACTCCTGCCTCTGCCTTCTGAGTGGTGGGATTGCAGGTGTGTGCCACCACACCCAGCAGGCCTGGATTCTTTCCCAACTTCTCTGCTTAGAAAATTCTCCCCATGGCCAGCTCCTTCGCATCTTTAGGCACCTACTGACCACACCATCTAAGACAGTCCCTCATCCCACATATTCTTTATCACAGCACCCCAATATTTCATCCCAATTGTGTTACATATGTCTTGATGTAGATCAGTTATTGTCTAAAACATCAGCTGCATGAGAACAAGGGCTTGGTTATGTTCCAGCTGTAACCCTGGGACTTAGTACAAAGTAAATACTCAAAAAAAGCATTTGCTGAATGAATGGATGTCTGTTTTCTCCCACTAGAATTTGGCTTAGGGACCTTATTTCCTTAATCGTCAATCCCTTGGTGCAGGCAAATTACTCCACACTTGTTTGTTGAATGAATGAATGAGAGCCACGTCTCACAGTGCTGTTTCTCTCAGTCTTAGGCAAGTCTCCCATAAGGCTCATCTAAGTGGAGGGAGAGGATACACTCACTCACCTGCAGTTTGTGCAGCTGTCTTCTACTTGACAGTAGGCAAGTATTGATGGCAGACATGATTCTTCAACAGAGCAGCTTAGTGATTAGGGAAGAGCCATCAGAGGTGATTCTAAAGTGTTTTAAACGCATCACAGCTGCACCTTGTGTGGCTTGCACCTGCTGGCAGCCATGACTTTCTTCCTAGAACACAGGCTGCTCCCTGCACCCAACTCCCTTGTTCCTTGGCCTTTCTTCCCTTTCTCTTCCTTTTGGAGGTATCCTGGCTACAGGCCAGGTCTCTGGGGCCTGATTTGGGTGAGTTGGAATCCAGGTTCAGCCCCATATGTACTAGTAGTGCAGTTTTGAGCCAGTTACATCTCCTGTTTGAGCCGGTTCCCCACCTGGAAATGGGGATGAGGTTGGGACCTGCCCCATGGAGTCTTTGTAAGGGCTACATGGATTCCTGGATGTGACGTGCTTAGAATAGATCTGGGCCCCTGGGAAGTTCTGTCTGGTATACACTGGTGCAGTGGTGTGGTGTGATTATAAGGCAAGGACTCAGCACCTACTTGGTTGTGATGTTTTTCTAGACTGGAGGGTTTGAAACTTTTTAACTCAGTCATGCTTCCTTCAAGTGAACCTTTACAGACAACCTCAATAGATAAGAGTCTAAGAGGGACCCTGGTCATCCTGGGGGTGAGAGTCCCTGGAAGGTCTCAAACCCCTCCCACTCCCCTAAGACAGCTAGAGAACAGTGCTTCTCAACGTAGGCCTTGGGGTCAGCAGCAGTGCCTCATTATTAAAAATGTAACCCTGGGGTCCCTGCCCTGCCCTGAGTGTGATGCTCCAGGGGTGCTGCCTGGGAACCTGCACTGTAGCACAGTCTTCAGCACATGGAATCTGCACCCCAGCTCCTGAGCCCTGAGTACCATGGGGGAGGCCACCCCCAGCTGTACCTCCCTCACCTGTCCAGGGAGACCCTTTGTCTTCACTTTCCCACTCCTATCAAGGGAAACCCTTTCGGGGCAGTGGGGTTTCTACAGGGCTGCACAAGTTCCCTGTCCCTTTCTGCTCTGAGGACAAGGAAGAAGAGGGTGGCACCCAGCTGGAAAAACTGAACTTTCATTGGCTGGCACAGCTGGTGTCCCACTATGATGGCTGCTGCTCCCCCTACCATGCTGGCTGTTACCCATGTCTGGGGTGAGGTCTACAGATTCCTAAGGCAGAGCATGGTGGTCTTCTTTCCCTGCCCTGAGTAATTTCAGATAAAAAAAAATACTAAGTCTTAGCCAGGCATGGTGGTTTACATTCTAATGTCAGCACTCTGGGAGGCTGAGGCAGGAGGATCCCAAGCTGGAGCCCAGCCTGGGCAATTTAGTGAGACCTTGTCTTAAAATAAAAAACAACAAGGGTGGGTGATGTAGCTCATTGTGAAGGTCTTGGGTTCAATTCCCAGTACTGAAGAAAAAAAAAAAAGTAGGTCAAGACCAGCATGTTCTGATTTTTCCTGTGAAGATTACTATGAGGCTTTTGAAAAAAGGTTTCAGACCTGGGGATGTAGCTCAAGTGGTACCGCACTTCCCTAACATGTGTGAGGCCCTGGCTTGGGTCCCCAGTCCACCAAGTAAAAAAAAAAATCACACGAAGAAGGGTTTAATTTCCACTCAGACCAGCTTTTCCTGTTTTTTTTGTGTGTGTGTGTGGGTCCTCCAGCTCTGCTACCCACAGGAAGTGCTCACTTTAGGAACTGCTGGGCAGTCATGGGCCCCATCCTGAACCTGTCTTGTTCTGCCTTCTCCCCACAGGCCTGGATGGGATCCAGTGCTCCCTGCCCTCTGAGAGCCGGAGGGTGGCCCTGCATGAGCTGTCTGAGGCCAGCTTCAGTGAGTGCAAGTTCACCCTGTCACTCACGGACCTGTTCATCATCATCTTCTCAGGTGTTGCTGTCTCCATTGCCGCCATCATCTCTAGCTTCTTCCTGGCCACCGTGGTACAGTGCTTCCAGAGGTGCACCCCCAACAAAGACACTGAGGATGAGGATGAGGATGAGGATGACTGAGCTCCTCTTCTGCTCGTTCCTCATTGTCCTGTCCCCACCAATGGTGCCTCTGTTAGAGAGGGAAACACAGAGAAGCATCAGCCACTGCCAGTGAGTGGACAGAGCTTGCTCTGTTTCTGAGACCCCAGTGCCTGCTGGGATCTGGACCTTAGAGTTCAGAATCAGCATTTTGGAGAAGCTCAGGAAAGAGGGAGGCATGGTTCCTTAGCAGAGCCCACCCAGGCCAGAGATGTGTTTCCTGGAGAAGGTGGCCAGGTCACCTCCATAGCTACCTGCCGGAACCCTCCCACAGAGATGTGGACTTGTGGCCTCCAACTGTAAGGATGCTTGTGCTGGTCTTTTTCTGACCTGCACTGGAAGACCATGAGCCATCTCCTTCCTCCTGAGAGACAGCAGCTCAACAGCAGAGATTCATGGTCAAGTTCAGACCATTCTCCATGGGAGCAGGAAGTCTCCTCTTTATATAGTAGGCTCAGAACCTTGGGATTTTATACAAGAACAAATAAATTTATGCTCAATAGACAATGTTTGTGTCCCCAACCCCCTGTGGGATGGTATTTTGAGGTGAGGCCTCTGGAATGTGATTACAGTACCCACAGGAATGGGGTGAGTGTCTTTAGATTCCAGAAAACCAGGGGCAGACACAGCAGGAAGCTGGCCATCTCCGAACCAGGAAGGGACCCTCTATAGATCCCAGCTGTGCTGGGGCCTACCCTCTCACTCCCAGCCTCCAGAACTGTGAGAAATAAATGTCTATTGTTTATAAGCCATGCAGCCTGTGATAGTCTGTGATAGCAGCCAACTGTTTAGCTAAAATGGCACCGAGGTAAAAGCTACAGGGCTGGTTGGTGAACTTTGAAAAACAGTTGTTGGTATAACTCAAACCCTGGTCCTAATCCTAAGAGGCAGCACCTTGGAGCAGAGGAACAGTTGCTTTGTCATAGTCACTTTGCTCAGAGCCCTCTGGAGTGCAGTCCGAGTCCCTCCTCAGCTAGTAACACTTGCTTGCTCTCTATGCTGGTCCAGTTCCATATGTATTTGCTGCAGAACTTTTGGTTAACTTCACTGGAGCCTGGATTCCAATTAGCAGGCTGCATCGGGCCAATAAAATGCCTGCCCCCCTCCCATGCATATGCACAAAATCCCCGCTTGAGCCAGGCCTGGTGACACGTACCTGTAATCCCAGCACTCTGGGAAGCTAAGGCAGGAAGATTTCAAGTTTGAGCCCAGCCAGGGCTACTTAGTAACTTAGTGAGGCCCTGTCTCAAAAAATAAGGATAAGGGTGGAGGATGTAGCCCAGTGAGAAGGCCCTGGGTTCAATCTCCAGTATCACAAAAAACAAACAAAAAAATTCCCACTGAGACTTGGCCTCTGAACGACCTCCATCGGTGGCCTCGGGCGAGTGTGACATTTCTTTGTTACATAGGCTGTGACAGGCAGGGCTCTCTAGGACATGGCATGCAGTACTTTGGTCAGAGACAGGGTGAAACAAGCAAGTCATGCACCCCAGTGGTGATACGAGGTGATGGCTCAGGAGACTGGGCCAAATTCACATGAAGCTCCTAGGATTCTTTGAGGAACCAAGTTCAGTCCCCGGTACCTTCTCCTTTGTGCTCATAGTATGTCTTATGTTTCCTTCTTCCACTGCTCCCTTCCACCTTTGCTTCCACACATAATTATTGAGTACTTGCGAAGTGCCAGGTAGAGTCCAGACACTGTGGGTATACATGAAATAAGAAAGATGGAGTCCGTTGTGGTGGCTCACACCTGTAATCCTAGAACTCTGGGTGGCTGAGGCAGGAGGATCACAAGTGTGACCCCAAACTGGGCAATTTAGCAAGACCCTGTTATAAAATAAAAGATAAAAAGGACTGGGAGTGTAGCAAAGGCCCTGGATTCAATCCTTTCAAATAAAAGCCCCTCTTCCACACTCTGCAAGTGTCCCTGGGTCTTAGTTCCATGTCACCTCTGAGTCAGTTCTGTCCCATTCCCCTACCCTGTCTTTTGCACAGCACATACCTCAATCTGACATAACACTCTGGCTTGTGTATGTGTTCACTGTCTACCTCCCAGGACTAGTACTTCAACCCCCTGAGGTTAGGAACCTGGGCCCCTTGTGTCCTCAACATATAGAACAATGCACATAGTGGTGACACAGCCAGCACCCCAATTGGCTGAAAGAGCAATGAATTGCAGGTCTGGCCAGGGAAGACCCCCTGGAAGACTCACAAGTTCATGGAGGAGGAAACCGAGGCTCAGGGAAGGTAGATAGAGTGCAGGAAGTGACAGCCAGAATAGATGAGTGGCTGGTGGCATCCAAGCCTGAGCTCTTGTTAGGAGGACAAGGTCATGCATAGTGAGGGTTTTCTGTGCTTCCCCACCACCCTTTCCTCCCCGCATTCCCTCTGAGATCCAGATGGCCAAAGTTACAGGTTTGAATTCTGGATGCAGTCAGGGGCTGGGGATGGCTACTTCTTTCACCTCTATTAAACCTGGGGCACATCATGACTGTGAATCTCATTACTGTCCTGCCACCAGCTAAGACAGGGGCCGCCCTGTGCCTTGGCTGTAAGTCCTTTTAGTAGCCTCTAGTGGCCTTGCCAGGTAAGTGTTTATTATTTACAAAGCAATCTGCTTAAACCCTGTGCAAGGAGACTTCCCTGAAGCAAAGCCCTGCAGCTTTCATGGGTTTCATTTGCCTGCCGCCAACAAGCTTGCTTTGTTCTTTTAGTCCCTGGCTAATAAACACACATCTGAACTTTACATGGTTTTTGCACAGAAAGGATAGTTTAAAAATGAAAAAGAGTACTGTTCTCTGCTATTGGCAAATGCAATCTGTTTTTTTTTCCCCAAAACATACCTTTTCCAGGTATAAGTGAGTTATTATATTTTGGCCTGGGAAAAAAATACAAAGTTTTTTTTTTTTTGGTACCGGGCATCATCGAACTCGGGTCCTTGCGCTTGCGCAGCAGGTGGCGAAACCACTGAGCTAAATCCCCAGCCAAAGTTCTTTTTTGATAAAACTTCACAGCCATGTTTAGGGCCATTGGTGGGAAACTCTTGTTCTCTGGATTTCCACTGGAACCCAAGCTGGGAGCTGGTTTTCTAAGAATCATCCTTTCAGAGTCGGATACTCAGTGAGAGTGGATAAATCAGAGAGCAGAGCAAAGGCCTGTTAACTCCAAAGTAGCCCTCGGACAGTGGAGGGCCAGCTGTCCAACTGGGGAGGCACTGTCCTCAGCTTAGTGGCTGTGGCTGTGCTATGGACCCCTGGGGGAGCACAGAACCTCCTTCACGGGGTAGTCACTGAGTTCTCAGCAGAGCTGGTGAGATTCAGGGGGAGTAAGAGGAGGGCTCACCTGCAAAGGTGGGCTTCTTCCCTACCTCTTCCTGTTCTTACCCCCAGATCCCTAGCAGGTAGGGGCCCCAGAGCTTCCTCAGGTTTCCGGAAGAGGCAGAGGTCTCAAGAGAGTGGGAACCTGGTCCCAAATCTCAGCATCATATCTGATTCCTCCAGCCCAGTGCAGTGGCTCAATGACAGGTTGCCCTCAGGCTCCAGCATTGGCATATACTAGGGCTGCTTTGACGCACTGGGCAAACAAATGAGGCCACACCAATAGTGTTCCCCTTGTCACCCCTCCGGCCTGGATGAGAGATTTTGCTGCCAGCTAGCTTGGGTCCTTGCTTTTGGTTAACAATGGAAATTAAAACTAAAGCACAATTTTATAGAAAAAAATTTTAATTGGAAAGTTAGAGGGAATATGGGAAAGGACCCAGCTTAGGTAGCTGAAGGGGGCTCAAACTGGCCACATGCAAAGCCCAGCTAATCATTATCTCAGTCCTGGTGTCATGGTTCTGGAATCTTTATGGCTGGGGGATGTTTGCATTTCCAGGTGATGGCAAGGCAGGACAATGGCTGGAGACTTCTCAGTCATAGCTGAAACTCATCTATCCTGGTGTCCTCAGTCTTGAAGAGTGTGAAATTATTAAATTCAGGGAAAATGAACCCTGATTCACCAACTTTTAGACAGACTCCCTAAGTGATTAGCATATCTATATGCTAAGCTGAGAAGAGATTTAACCCAAGTTTTGAAGCAACAGAGAATACAAAATGAAGGCCAAATTTTGTTCTGCTTTTAGTTACTGACTGGGTATCTGCAGGCCCAAGTGACGAGTTATAATTCACAGCAAAAATGGCTTCTAAGTCCCTGGCTATTCCCTGTGAAAAGGCAAATCATGCTTTTAAAGAGCAGCAGGAAAGGGCCCAGGATCCCACCTCTTTCCCCCTCCCAGTAGTGATCCCTGACTGTGTTACTGTTCTTGAGCAAACAGAATGGGCTGTGTTTACCTGCTTCTGAGAGAAGCAGGTCTCTGTTTACACTTTAGGTAAATGGATGTCTCCATTTAGTTTGCTTTGGGACCTCAAAGTTTTTCCAATCTCTTTCCAAAGGTCTGAGCTTTATATGGGCCCTGGACCTTATGAAGAAAAGTCACATCTTCTTTGATGTTCAAGTAGCCCCAGCCACCTGTTTCCAGCCTGCTAATGATTAACTCTCTGCCTAACATTATGACTGCAGCAGTTTCACCTCTGGGAGCTCAGACTCTGACCCTAAGTATTTCTAGGGATGGCCACCATTCTGAAGCAAAGCTCAGATGTGCACTAAGTGGCCATCCTCAGCCCAGAGCTTACTCCTGCCCTGGGCAGCATGGCTGCCCTGAACCCTGCTCTGGTTCTCCAGGGTCTGTCCCATGCTGCCTGTCCCTGGAGATGCTCAGGTGGAGAGCTTCTTTTCAGCCCCCATCACCCCACAGGGCCAGCCTGCTTCTCAGGAACATGGGGACAATGGCCTCTCCCTGGGGTCAGCCCTAGTCCCACTGCCAGGCTGAGAACCAGAGCCCAGGACTAGGCACTTCTCTCTCCAGTCTCCTCCCCAGGCCCCCCGACCTCTCCTTTCATCTGGCCCTGGTCCCCTCCTCTCAGGTTAAGCAGGGTGAGCACACCTGTTCCCTCTTCACACCCTTCAGACTGCTGCCTTGGAGGATGAGAAAATCAGTAAAGTGACCTCCACCAGGGAACAGGTCTCCTCCTCCGTGTGGACTCCCCTGTCTCCAGAGACCCTGCCAAATTCCAAGCTCCATGAGGCCCGGGCTCGTGGGTGTCACCATAACTATATGCCCCCATTGTGCTCAGGCCAGACTGCAGGTGTCCTCAACTGTGGCACTAACAGAGGGACACACACAGCTCCGAGCCTGAAAAGGCCACACTGAGCCAGAGACTGAGGGGTTGGGGAGAGTCCAGCTGGACCCACTTTGGAGTTTGTTATTGTTGTTCTTTTCAGAAGTCTTGAACACTGAAGAAACTCTAACAGAGTATTTGGGAGCAGTTTTAAGGTTGCCCCCACCCCACTGTGGAGGTTTTGTTTTGGGGGTGGTGTCTGAAAGCACAGATAATACTGAGCCATACTTACTGTATATATTGTACTGTCCTATGCAAACAGACTTATGATAAAGTTTAGCCTATAAATCAGGCACAGGAAGATTAACAATAATAGCACTAATAAAATAGAATAATTGCCAGGCATGGTGGCATATGAGGCAGGACAATTGTGAGCCTGAGGCCAGCCTGGATTGTATAGCAAGTTCAAGGGCAGCCTGGCTACAGAGTGAGACCCTGTCACAAAATAAAGGGGGGGGGGGAGAGGGAGAGAGAACATTAAATAAGAGTTTAAAAAATATGAATTGTTTATTTCTGGAACTTTCACTTTAATATTTTCAGACTTTGGTTTGCTGCAAATAATTGAAAGTGTGGATGGGGGTCTACTGTACCTGAGTTTCAGAATTCTAGTGTGACAAAATAGTCTATCAGAACACCACAGTGTGCACACTCTACCTGTGCATTTAGGGGGCACTGAGAGGAGCCCTTGGGCTGTGAAGCTTCCCTGAGGGTCTCACCTTCTCCAACCTGCTCCTAGCCCTCTACCCAAAGCTGTCCCTCTCACCCTTCAGCCCACCCCCTCCTCTATTCTGCCACAGCCCCAGCCTATCTCAGTCACAAGACTCTTGCCCCTGCTTTCCCTTCTGTCTGGGATGCTTCCTAGGTTGTTGCTCTTTCTTGGCATCCAGATCACCCTGTACAAGACACTGTCCCAGTGACCTTCCTTCCCATCCCAGCCAAAGAAACCCTCACCTGTCCTCCTCTGCAATGGTTAATTAGGTGGCAACTTGAGTGGGCTAAAGGACACAGGGGAAGCTGGTAAAACATCATCTCTGGATGTGTCTGTAAAGGTGTATCTAGAAGAAGCATTTGCACCAGTGGACAATCACCCAGAGTAGACAGACACCACTCTGTTGATTAAGGACCCAGATAGAACAAAAAGACAAAGAAATGGTGAATTTATTTTGTTTTCTGGAGCTGAGATGCTCTTCTTCTGCCCTCAGATGTCAGAACCCAGGTTCTCCAGCCCTCAGACCCCAGGAATGCACTGCCACCTCCCCGGCTTCTCTGGCCTTTGGACCTGGGCTGAGCCATTGGCTTCCCTGGGTCTTTCAGATGGCAATAGTAGGACCTCACAATCTCAACCTCCAAACTACATGAGCCAAGCTCTCTAATAAATTCCTGACATCTACTTCATCTCATCTCATCCCACTCCTCCTCCATTCTGTGTCTCTGGAGAGCACTGACTACACACTCCCATGCATTACTCCCTGTTTGATTCTCTTCACAGTGCTCCTGACTGTGAGCCTCTTAGGTTGTGTCTGCCCTCTTGTGTTCTGTCTCCCCTCAGTAGATAATAAGCTGCAAGAGCAAAGCTGTCTTTGTCTTTCTTATCATGTATTCCTACAGCCTAGACCTGCCTGGAGCTTGGCAGGAATCTGATGAATATTGTGAAGTGGGTGATGGGTGGGTGGATGGGGAGGTGGGAAGCCAGGTGGATGAATGAGATGGATGGGTGGGAGAGTTAAAGGATAGGTAAGTTGTGAATGGGTGGGTGGGAGATGAATGGATGAATAGATAGGTGGTAAATTTCCTATCCCATTTATGGATTTGAAGGCCACCGTGTGAGAAATGTGGCCAGGAAGACATGTACTAGTACATTAAAGGAAAATCACTATTGCCTTGCAGAGAATATAGTTCTAAGCCCAGGGCTTTAGTGATGTCAGGAACTTCCTTCCCTGGGAGTTGCCTGTCTTTGTCATAGCTCAGGCTGGTGGTTACAGATGTGACCTCCAGACTTCACATCTGGCCTTTCCTCTTGAGAGTCAGGGAGAACAAGGCTTTTTCAGACCGCTGTGTCCCATCCGGCTAGCCTGTCTCCCTGACCCTGCTGGCCTTGGCATGAGCTGCTGGATCCTGAGTGATTTCCATCTGTGACCATCTGACCCCTAATTACTTCTGCTAATTACTTGGACAGCTTTCTATGCAGAAAGGGCTTAAACCCAGGGAAGCAGGAAAGGGGATGATCTTCATGTGTCCTTGTCTGCCACCTGCCTCTAGAGGGAGGAGATGTGGAAAATTCAGGTTATCCAACTTTCCAGAGATTTGTTCTCATAGATTCTGAGCCAAGACTGAGGTCAGTTTGTCACCCAAATGGGTTCCCTCAAAGAGTGGATTCTCTGGCTAATCTTAGGCCTTGTAAAGTGACTGATTGAGTGTTAAACTGCAGCAACCATGTTCCTTTCTTAGAGCTCACAGGTGGGCGTGGTGGTACACACCTGTAATCTCAGGATCACAAGTGCTAGCCCAACCTGGAAATTTAGTGATTTAGTGAGACTCTGTCTCAAAATAAATTTAAAAAAAAAAAAAAAAGGGCCAGGATGTAGCTCAGTGCCAAGACCCTGGGTTCAATCCCCAGTACTGAAAAATAAAATAGTATAGGGTCATGATTAGGAATCCTTCCCCTGTCCTTTTGACATGTTGGTGCATTTCCTACAAGAGCGAATCTTTCCAAGAGAGTGTCTTTCCCAGGAATGTTGACATTCTGTTGACATGTTATCAGGCAGGGTGGGGCCTCTGGCCCTAGTCTTGTGGGAAGATGTAATCCTAACTGATCATTGCCAGTAAGACACACAGCTGGTCTGATCACCTTCTCCCTGACCAACACTTTGCCATTCTTTACCTTACCATCTCTGCTGAGCCCTAGATCACCCCCACCCTCATGCTCCCTTGGAAATGTCCGGGACCTGCACAGACCACAGTAGAGCTCAGCGCTCGCCTGAGAAAGAAATTTCCTTCCAAAGCTTCAGCTAAGTGATGTTGGGCTTCATCTTTGATGCTGTGGGGTGTGGGAGGGACAAAGTATCTGAAACTGCAAAGTCGGCCAGGCTAAACTGGAGGCTGTGGGGCAAGGCACAGGCGTTGAATGCTCCAGTCATGGGAGAAGCCAAGACAGGTTCAGAGGACCAGAGACTGAAAGGGATTGGTCTTTGGTCTATCCTAGCACAAGGTGGTCTTCACCTTTTGTTCTTTTTTTTTTTTTTTTATGGTACCAGGGATCGAATTTGGGACCTTGCGCTTGCAAGGCAGGTGCCGTAACCACTGAACTAAATCCCCGGCCCAGTCTTCACCTTTTTAGAGAAAGCCTGTCTATTCAGCTTCATGAGAGCCCCCTGCCTACCTAGAGTTTCTCCCAACCCACCCAGCCTCCTTCCCTCCCCTATCAGCACCATTGGGCCAGTGGCTTGCAGCTGTCCTGCCCCCTCCCTGCTGTGCTGCTTTAGGGGTGTCCAGTACTCCCTGGAGATGAAGCATGCCCTGTTACATGGCACCCCCCTGCCATTAAAAGATCAAGACAATTCTTTCTGAAGCTAAAACCACATGCAGAAAAAATAAGTGATATCTTCAAACTCATTCAACAGCTTGCTTCTTTACATGGTATGTAAATAAAGTCCTTTAATGTTATCCACATTGTGCATATTTTTCTTGAAGGAATTCAACTTTCAGTGTCAAAATCAGTATAGTTTTAATAAAACTAAAACCCACTAGAACTGATGAAAAAAATCAAACATTTAAGGATCAATTATCTACCAACTCAGCTAGCATTCTGTCCAAATAAATTCTTTCCATTGCACTGAATATTAGAATTATATATTAAGGCTTTTTTAATTAATATGTTACAGAATTGCACAGTTATACTGGTCAATGTTCTTATTTCCCTATTCTTCTTGCCTTTATCCTACCCTTTGCTTTCCATGGATCAAAATGTGAAATCATAGTATTGGTGGCTCTTGTAGACAGATTTGAGCTGGCATACAACATTGTGCTCACTAGGTTTTTTGAGCATAAACATTAAAATGTTACATAAAATGTACCATGTTTTACTCTACACACTGATCTAAAATGGTTTAATGTCTTGACAAAAGGTGAGGTAACTTAACTACATTTTACATTTTGTGCATTTAGACCACCAAATGCATCGATGTTCTAACACGAAATTCTGGGTCTTCATTATCTCATAGTGCTGGATGCTCTGAAGTATGACAGAAACTTGATAAACAGACTAACCACAAAGTACCAGATGTTTCTTGCCATTTGTGACCTTGCAATAAAAATGTGCCAGATCAGGATCACAAGGATAGTATTGAAACCATAATGTATGTTCTGCAACTTGTTCAAATGTTTTCTAGCTTTAGGGAGGCCAAACATTTCTTCATTCAAAGCACATTTCTTAGTTTCCATGCAGTAGTTTTCTATATATTCTGCCCAATGTAATTGTCGTACATCAATATTGAAGGCATTTTTATCTTCAGGGTTTAGTTGATTCATTAACATATTGATATTATCAGTATTCAAAACCCAAGAATTACTTGTGAAATATTTAAGAAACACCATAGCTTTGTGAAGACGTGTTATTGTTTTCATCATCCTTGGGCTTCTTCTAGTCATCCTGAGGTAGGTATCATGCAGGAATGCTGGGGCCTTATGGGTTACAGCAACCAGTAATGATATAAAAGGTGATTGGAGGTTAGATTTATATTGGGCCATCTGAAGGCCTGCTTGAGAGGATTCCTCTTGCAAGTGGAAATTACATGGTATTCAACTTCGCCCCAATGGAAAGGATTAGTGCTGCCTGTTGTACAATTATACACCATGATGTTTCTTGGTCTATTAACTCCAGAATACCAGGCTGCCGCAAGACTTGTGTTGACAACTACATCTACAAGAACAAGATCTGCAAGGGCGTTGTTGGAGGTGTGCATTGTTTGAAGAATTCCTTTCCCTGCCGCAATAAAGAGACCACTTGGTCCATTAAAGTTATCAACCCATCCAGGAAAATGTTCTTTCCAACTGGCACCAACAATTGATGGCTTTACAATTGCTACATTTAGCTTTGCTCCTTCTTGCTGTGCAACATATTCTGCCAAAGCATTTGTGTATATGTATGTATTAGGTCTGCCTCCTTTTAATTTTGGTGTGATATCATTTACCAGGCCATCATCCATCCATTCTAAAGAATCAATCAGCTTCTTGGGATCTACAGGGTGTGGATAGACTACTTCATCAATATGCTTTCAATTGCAGTGGCATATGCTGTTGAGACATGCATGAACACTTCTAGTTTCTTCATTTGTTGTGCAAGGTGTAGCAATCATATTTAACTGAACAGCATCTCTTAAATTTTCATTAAACCCAACTGTAGCTGCACAGTGGAATATAATACTGGTAGAATCTATGATGACTTTTTTTTGTTCTTATATTGGTACACTTTAGGTATACAATTCATTTACATTTATCATTGGGTATTTGTACCTGTACATGATATATCTTGGTTCACATATTTTTCGCCATTACCTGTGCGCCCTTCACTCCCTCCACCCTTCCCTATTTACATAGATTTCATTTCCATTTTTTTTCCTTTCTCATCGTTTTTCCTTTCTCTCTTTTCCTTTCCCCTTCCCCTCCCTTCACTCCTTCGTCTTTGGACATTTTTTCCTATTTCAAATTATCAATTATTCATTTTAGTCATTTTAACCCTTGTTTACACTATCAGTTTCTCACACTGGAAAAACTATTTGGTATTTATACATGTGTGTCCTATTTATTTCACTTAAGTGTATGGCCTTGATATGCATACATTTAGCTATAAATGAGTCTAGTTTTTCATTCTTTATGGCTGAGTAGTACTCCATTTTATAAAAAAACATTTTCTTCATCCAGTTTCCAGTTGATGGACACTTGGGCTGCTTCCAAGCTTTAGCTATTACAAACTGTGCTGCTATGAACATGGGTGCACATATATCACTATGGTATGATTCTTTT
>NW_004624764.1:19836-53271 GCF_000247695.1 Heterocephalus glaber | reverse complement strand
ATTCCATTCCCTTCTTTCCTTTCCCCTACCCCTCCCACTTCCCCTTCCCCTTTGCCCCTTTTCTTCCTATTTCACATTATCTGTTATATCTTTTAGTCGTGATTTACACTTTGTTTCTCACACTGGAGAAACTATTTGGTATTTACACATGTGTGTCGTGTTTATTTCACTTAAGCCTATCACCTCAATATGGATCCATTTAGCAATAAATGTCTCTAATTTCTCACTTTTGATGGCTGAATAGTACTCTAATAAAATAAACACATTTTCTAGATCCAGTCTCCAGTTGATGGGCATTTGGGCTGTTACCAAGTTTTAGCTATTACAAACTGTGCTGCTGTGAACATAGGTACACATATATCACTGTGGATGATTCTTTTAAATCTTTGGGGAAGATTCCTAGCAGGGGAATAGCTGGGTCAAATGGGACTTCCAGTCCTAGTTCGTGGAAGTATCTCCATACTGATTTCCACAGTCGTTGCATCAGTCTACACTTCCACCAGCAGTGGAACAGGGTTACTTTTTCCCCACAGCCCCGCCAACATTTGTTGTTGGTTGATTTCATGATAGCAGCAATTATTTCTGGGGTAAGGTAGAATCTCAGTGTTGTTTTCATCTGCATCTCTCTAATGACCAGTGATGGTGAACATTTTTTCATATATTTATTTGCTGCTTTTATTTCTTTGTCTGAGAAATGTCTGTTCATTTCAGATGCCCATTTTTTGAATTGGGTTTTTGAATTTGGGGAGTCCAATTTTTAAAGTTCTTTATATATTCTAGGTAGGAGCCCTTCCAGGTTCAGCTGCTAAAATTTTTTTCCCACATTGTAGGTTGTCTGTTAGCTCTGTTGGTGGTTTCTCTTGCAGTGCGTAAGCTTTTTAATAAGATGAGATTCCAGGGGGTTTTGGGGGGGTTTTTTTGGTACCGGGGATCAAACTTGGGACCTTGAACTTGCAAGGCAGGCACCGGAACCACTGAGCTAAATCCCTGGCCCAAGATTCCAGTTATTGATTTTTTGTGCTAGTTCCTGTGCTACTGAGGTTTTGTTCATAAAGTCTTTTCCTACACCAATGTCTTCAAGAGTTCTACCTAAACTCTGTTCAAGGTGGTTCAGCATTTCTGTTTTTATATTTAGATTTTTAATCCATTTTGATTTTAGATTAGTGCATGGTGGGAGATATAGGTCTAGTTTTAGTCTTTGGCAAGTTGAAACACAATTTCTCCAGCATCATTAAAGAGACTATCTTTCCTCCAGTGAGGGTGTTTGGCTCCTTTATCAAAGATGAGGTGGCTGAGTGTATCTGGAGTTGTTTCTGCATCTTCTAATCTTTTCCTCTCCTCTTCAGGTCTGTTTTTTTGCCAGTTCCATGCTGTTTTTATCACAGTAGCTTTGTAGTATAGTTTCAAGTTGGGGGTTGTAATACACCCTGCCATGTCTCTGTTACCTAGAATTGCTTTTGCTATTCTGGGTCTCTTCTTGCTCCAAATGAATTTTTGGATTTTTTTCTCAGGGTCTATGAAGTATGCTGCTGGAATTTCAAATGGGATTGCATTGAATCTATATAGCAATCTATATAGCAATACTCATTTTCACTATCTTGATCCTTCCTACCTAGGAACAAGGGACGTTTTTCCATTTTCTGATATCCCTTTCAGTATCTTTTTTCAAAGTACTATAGTTTTCAGAGAAGAAAACTTTTGTTAGGTTGATTCCTAGGTATTTCAGTTTTTTGGATGCTATTGTGAAAGGAATTGTTTGCCCTATTTCTCTCTCAGTGACTCTGTTGTTCATACAGAGGAAATCTAATGATTTTTGTATGTTGACCTTGTATCCAGCTACTTTACTGAATTTGATTATTAAGTCTAGAAGGCTTTTGGTGGAGTTCTTGGGGTCTTCTATGTAGAGTATCATGTCATCTGCAAATAATGACAATTTGACTGCTGCATTTCCTATCTTTATTCCTTTTATTTCTTTCTCTTGTCTAATTGCTGTGGCTGTTTCCAAAACTATATTGAACAAGAGTGGTGATAGTGGACATCCTTGTCTTGTTCCTGATTTTAGTGTGAAGTATTTCAGTTTTTGATCATTTAGTATGATATTGGCTGTTGGTTTTTCATAGAAGGCTTTCATCAGATTGAGGTAGAGACTGTCTATTCCAATTTTTTGTAGGGTTTTTATCATAAATCCATGTTGGATTTTGTCAAATTCTTTTTCTGCATCTATTGAGATGATCATATGGTTTATTTCCCTGGCTCTATTGATACAGTGTATTACATTGATTGTTTTGTGTACGTTGAGCCATCCCTGCATCCCTGGGATGAATCCCACTTGATCAGGGTGTATGATCTTCTTGATGATCTTCTGCATTCTGTTTGCCTGAATCTTATTGAAGATTTTTGCATCTATATTCATTAGTGAGATTGGCCTATAGGTCTCTTTTTCAGTTGAGTTTTTCTCTGCCTTGGGGATCAAGGTCATATTTGCTTCCAGGAATGAATTTGGGAGTATTGGTTCCCTTTCAATTTCACTGAAGAGTTTAAATAGTAGTGGCAGTAGTTCTTCTCCAAATGTCTTGTAGAATTCAGCAGTGGAGCTATCAGGACCTGGCCTTTTCTTGATTAAGTTTTGAATTACATTTTCAATTTCATTGATATTGGGTTGTTTAGAATTTTTAGGTCTTCTTCATTCAACCTTGGTAATTCATACGTGTCTAGGAATCTGCCCATTTCTTCTGTGTTTTCCATCTTATTGGCTTATAGGTTCTGGAAGTAGGCATTGATGATCCTCTGGATTTCTGCTGGGTCTGTTTTAATTTCACCCTTTTCATTCCTAATTGCATGGATTTGGTCCTTCTCTTTCCTTTTTCTGATAAGGTTGGCTAACTGTTTGTCAATTTTTTTGATGCTTTCGAATAACTAGCTCTTGGCTTCATTGATTTTTTTTGTATTGTTTTCTTAGTCTCCATTGATTTGATTTCTTCCCTGATCTTTACAGTTTCCTCCCTTGTATGAGCTTTGGGGTTGTCCTGCTCTTCTTTTTCTAGAAGCTTGGGGGTCAGCATCAGGTTGTTTAATTGGGCATGCTCTGTTTTCCTAAAATGATTATTCACTCATTATACTATGCGTTTCCCTCATATTGTGCCCCATAGATTCTGATATGTTGTATTGCCATTGTCATTTATTTGAAGGAACTGTCTGATTTCTTCTTTAAGTTCCTCTGTGACCCATTGGTTATTCAGAAGTGTGTTGTTCAAATTCCATGTGTTCATGAAGTTTTTGCAGTTTCCTTTGCTGTTGATCTCCAATTTCATCACACTATGGTCTGATAATATGCAGGGGATAACTTCAATTCCTTTGGACTTACCTAAATATGGTCTATGAGTGAGTATGTGGTCTATTTTGGAGAATGACCCATGTGCAGCTGAGAAGAATATGTATTCTGATTTTGTGATGTGGAACACTCTGTAAACATGTTGTTTGTTCAAGAGCTCGATTGAGTTCTAGTACTTGATTACTTATTTTTTGTCTAGTTGATCTATTTTTGACAGTGGGGTACTGAGGTCCCCCACTACTATTGTATTAGTGCTTATATGATTTTTCATTTCCATTAGTATTTGTGTTATATAGTTGGATGCACTAGTGTTTGGTGCATAGATATTTTTGATTGTCATCTCTTCCTCTTGGATTGTTCCCTTTACAAGGATATTGTGTCCTTCTTTGTCTCTCTATCATTGTGAATTTGAAATGCACTTGGTCTGCAAAGTGGATAGCTACTTCTGATTTTTTTTTGGTTCCTGTCACATGAAGTATTGTTTTCCACCCTTTAATTTTCAGTCTATGAGTTTCTTTTTGAATTGTGTTTCTTTTATGCAACATATTGTTGGATCTTGCTTCTTGACCCATTCTGCCAGTCTATTTCTTTTGATTGGTGAGTTGAGACAATCAACATTGATGTTTATAACTGATATGTATTGAGTTATCATTGTCATGATATTTTCTTTTTGTTTGATCCTCCCCTTTTGCTTTTAATTTCTTGTCATGTCTGGCAGATTCATTCTGCTGAGCTTCCTGGGGTTGTGATCCTCATTGTCTTTTCCTAGGATTTAGTCTAAAATTTTTTGGAGTGCTGGTTTGGTATTCATGAAGTTCCTAAGGTTTTCTTTGTCATGAATGTATCTTATTTCCCAAACAATTTTGAAAGATAGTTTTGCAGGGTACATCTGGGTTGGAGCTTGTTGTACTTTAGGGCTTGAAACACATCACTCCAAGCTGTTCTTGCCTCGAGGGTTTGCACTGAGAAATCTGCTGTGATTCTGAGGGGCTTTCCTTTGTATGTGATTTGTTTCTCTTCTCTACTTGTAGAGTTTTGTTCCTCTGTTGGGTTTCTGGAATCTTAGCCATTACATGACTATGTGTAGTTTTTTTTTTTAACAAGGCTAGTTGAAGTTCTATATGCCTCTCTTATCTGTATGTCAAAGTCTTTTCCCATGCTTGGGAAGTTTTCTGCCATCACTTCTTTAAACAGTTATTTTATGCTCCCTGCACTCTCTCTTGTTTCTTCATTGACTCCAATCAGTCTTATGTTATTTTTCTTTGCATCATCTAGCAGCTTCTGGATTGGTTTCTCATGGTCTCTTACAATTTTAAAGAATTTTTAAATTTCCTGGTCACTAATTGCAATCTTATCTTCTATATCTGAAATTCTGTCTTCACATTGGCTCATTCTGCTGCATAGACTTTAAATGGAGTTTTAATCTCCTAGAAATCTGTTTGCATCTGTTTTATAGATTCAATGTGTTTCCTACGTTGGCACTCCATCATGTTTCTCAGCTCTTCTATTTGTTTATTTTTATCCTCTCTAGATTTATTAAGCATGTCCTGCAGTATGGGCAAAGTCTCTGCTGTTATGTGAGAAATTATTTCTGATTTCATTTTTTCCAGATCCTCTTTCATTGCTAGTTCAGGGAGTCCAGGTGTTTGGGTATCAGAGTGTTCCATCTTGTTTCCTTTTGGGGTTGCTGTGGGTGATCTGGAAGTCTCGTTCTGTGGCTTGTTTACCTGTCTTCTCATTTTGACATGGGAGTTGGGGGGGTGTAGTGTGGGTGTGTCTTCCTGGCGCCCACGTGACTCACCTCCTGTGGCATGCCGACTCGGAATGCTCGTTTAGCCTGAGAGCCGTGACATGCCAATCTGGAGCACTCCTCTGGGCTCTGAGCCATGGCACACTTTCCTGTATACTTCCTCTATGCTGGGAGCTGAGGCATGCCCCAGGAGCCTTAACTTGTTTGGAAGCTGTGGTGTGACAATCTGGTGTGCAAATATCTGCAGCACCTCTTTGAGCCTGGTACTGTGAAAACCATAGAGGCTCAGAAATGGGCATGTAGTTCTGCTCAGAGAAAGATCATGAAAAGTCCTCAACTTTGTCCTAAGAAATTGATGTTAGAAGTCAAACACACTTTTCAGAATGATTCTGCAGTTGGCATTGCAGTTTTCATTCAAGCATTCTTAGAGCCACAGCTCTCCCATGCAAGTCAACAGGTTATGATGAAAAGTGTAGTTCCTTCTGAGTGAAAGCAGCTAGAGCTCTGTTACTGAGTCAGTGCACTCCACTCTCGCAGTTACATCCAATACCATTCATATCACAATCCGGATCTCTGCATTGCTGATTTCTGTAGCACATCTCTATGAGGCCTGTGCCATAAATAACACTTTGGCCTAGAAACTGCATTGAAGTACTGCTGAAAAGCAGGTCCTGGAAAGTCCTCATGCCTGTCCTAAGAAGAACTTGATGTTAGAAGCCAAACACACTCCAGAATGGTTTGGCAGTTTGCACTTCATTTTCTTTCAAGAATTTTTCTAGTGGCTGCTCTCCCAGGCAAGATGATGGAAAGTTATGATATAAAGTGCAGTTCTTTCTCAGAGAAAGCTGTTACAACTCTGTCATTTGGCACTGCATTCCACTCTATGAGTTGCATGAAATACAATTCAAATCACAATCTGACTTTCTGCTTTGCTGAATTCTGTAGCACATCTCTATATAGACTGTACCATGAATAGCACTTTGGCCTAGAAAGTGCATTGAGGTTTTGCTGAAAGGCAGGTCCTTGAAAGCTCTCACCTTTGTACTGAGATGAAATTGATGTTAGAAGTGAAAAACACTATTCAGAATGGTCCGGCAGTTTGCACTTCAGGTTTCATTCAAGCATTCTTCTAACGCCAGCTCTCCCATGCAAGTCAATGGAAGGGTAGGATATAAAGTGCGGCTGCTTTTCAGAGAAAGCATCTAAAGTTCGGTGAGTTTGGCAGTGCACTCGACTATTGGAGTTATTTCCAATACCATTTACATCACAACCTGGCTGTCTTCATTGCTGATTTCTCCAGCACATTTCTATGAAGCGTGTACTGTGAATAGCACTTTGGCCTAGAATGTACACTGAAGTTCTACTGAAAGACAGGTTCTGGAAAGTCCTCACCTTTGTCTCAAGAAGAACTTGATGTTAGAAGCCAAGCACACACTTCAGAATGGTCCAGCAGTTTGTATTTCAAGTTTCATTCCAGCATTTTTCTCGGGCCATCTCTCCCATGAAAGTCAAAGGAAGATTAAGATATAAAGTGCAGTTCCTTCTCAGAGAAAGCAGCTTAGAGCTCTGTCAGTTTGTCACTGCACTCCACTCTTGGACTTGCATCCAATATCAATATCACTCACATCACATTCTGGCTCTGGGCATTGCTTATTTCTGTAGCACAATTGTGTGAGGCCTGCATGTGAGTACCACTTTGGCCCAGAATATGCATTGAGTTTCTGCCGAAAGACAGGTCTTGGAAAAAGCTCCACATTGTTAAAGTAGAACGTGATGTTAGTAGCCAAACACACTCTTCAGAATGGTAAAGCAGTTTGAACTTCAGTTCTTAGTCAAGTGTTCTTCTCTCCCCAGCTCTCCCATGCAAGTCAAAGGACGGTCATGATTTAAAGTGCAGTTCCTTCTCAGAGAAAGCAGCTCCAGCTCTGTCCGTTTTGCAGTGCACTCCACTCTGGGACTTTCATCCAATGTCATACACATGGCAATTTGGCTGTCTCCCTTGCTGATTTCTGTAAAACATCTCTCTGGGGGCTGTACCCGTCCTAGCATTTCCTTGAACTTCTGCTGAAAGACACATCCTTTAAAGTCCTCCACTTTGTCCTAAGAACAACTTGATTTTAGAATCCAAACACACCTTTCAGGATGGTCCGGGATAAGCACTTCAGTTTTTATTCAAGCATAATTCTATGGCCATCTCAGGAACACAGTTGAAGGGTATCATATAAAGTGCAGGTCCTTCTCAGAGAAAGCAGCTAGAGCTTTGTCAGGTTGGAACTGCACTCCACTCTTGGAGTTACATCCAATACCATCCACATCACAATTGGGCTCTCTGCACTGCTGATTTCTGTAGCACATCTCTAGCAGGCCTGTACTGTGAATAGCATTTTGGCCTAGAAAGTGCATGGAAGCTCTGATGAAAGACAGGTCCCGGAAATTCCTCCACTTTGTCCAAAGAACACCTTGATGTTAGAAACCAAACACACTCTTCACAAGGGCCTGGCTGTTGGCACTTCAGTTTACATTGAAGCATACTTCTAGCACCAGCACTCCCACGTATGTCAATGGAAGGTTAAGATACAAAGTGCATTTCCTTCTCAGAGAAAGTAGGTCGAGCTGTGTGAGTTAGTGCGCTGCAGTCTTGGAATTGCATCCAATACCATTCATGTCACATTCAGGCTCTCTGCATTGCTGATTTTTGTAGCACACCTCTAAGAGGTGTGAACAGTACTTTGTCTAGTAGGTACTTTGTCTAGTACTTTGGTCTAGTAGGTGCATTGAGCTTCTGCCGAAAGACAGGTGCTGGAAAGTCCTCAACTTTCTCCAAAGATGAACTGGCTGTTAGAATCTCAACACACTGTTCAGAATGTTCTGGCAGTTTGCACTTCAGTTTTCATTCAAGCGTTCTTCTAGTGCCAGCTCTCCCATGAGGGACAAAGGAAGGTTAGGATAAACAGTGAAGTTCCTTCTCAGACAAAGCAGCTAGAGGTCTGTCAGTGTGACAGTGTACTCCACCCTTACACTTACATCCAATACCATTCACATCAAAATCTAGCTCTCTGCATTGCTGATTTCTGTAGCACATCTCTAAGAGGCCTGTACCATGAACAGCACATTGGCCTAGAAAGTGCATTGTGGTTCCACTGAAAGACCGGTCCCGGAAATTCTTCAACATTGTCCTTAGAAGAACTTGACGTTAGAAGCTACATGCACTCTCGAGAATTGTCTGGTAGTTTGCAATTCTTTTTCTCATTCAAGCACTCTTCTAGTGCCAGCTCTCCCATGCAAGTCGATGGAAGGTTAGGATATAAAGTGCAGTTCCTTCTCAGAGAAAGCAGCTAGGCCTCTGTGAGTTTGACAGTGCACTGCACTCTTGGACTTACATCCAATATCATTCACATCACAATCTGGCTCTCTGCATTGCTGATTTTCTGTAGCACATCTCTAGGAGGCCTGTTCCATGAACAGCACTTTGGCTTTGAATGTGCATCAAATTTGTGCTTGAAAGACAGGTCCCAGAAATTCTTCAACATTGTCTTTAGAAGAGATCGTTTCAGAAGCTGCATACACTCTCAAGAATTGTCTGGTAGTTTCCACTTCAGTTTTCCTTCAAAGCTTCTGGTACCAGCTCTCCCATGCAGGTCAAGGGAATGTTAGGATCTAAAGGGTAGCTCCTCTTCAGAGAAAACAGCTAGAGTTCTGTCAGGTTGGCAGTGTACACCACTCTTGAACTTACATCCAATGCCATTCACGTCAACATCTGGCTGTCTGCATTGCTGAATTCTGTAGCACGTCCCTGAGGGCTGTACTGTGAATAGCACGCTTGCCTCAAAAGTGCATTGAGGTGGCCTCCTGCCCAGCTGTGCTCCTCCACTGCCCACCAGCTGCCTCTCTGCTGCCAGGCTGCTCAGGCATGACACCCCCTCGAACAGGCTGGGGGAGTGGGGTGACACCCCAGTGACTGTCAGGACCCCCGACAGCTGTGGCTACAGATCAAGGGCAGGAGCAACAGCAGGAAATGCAGGCTCAGGAGGCCCAGGGCTGACTTGCACCCTTGGCAAAAGCAAGGAATTGCTGGAAGTGGTGGTGCTGTGATCCCAAGACTTAGGGGGCTGAGGCAGGAGGATTGCTGTGAATACAAGCCCAGCCTGGGCTACACAGTGAGACCCTGTCTTGAAAAATAAAGACGCACGGAATTGCCTTCCACTCCCTGTCTCCCGTGGGTCATACCCCAGGAAGCTGGTGAGAGCCTAGGCCCCAGGAGCCACACTTTACTGCAGACAGCAATTCCCAGAGAGAGGGCTCTGTGGGCGCCCCCTGCCGGTGGTCAGCATGGCTGCTCCTCCGTTCTTGGAGATGACGGCCGGGGTCCTGCAGTCCACATCTGGGTCACCACTGCTGAATATAATCGGTTGACTGAGAAGAGGAAGGGACAGGAGCCAACTGAGTGAGCATCTCCATGCTGCTGTTCAGGGCCTGCTGAACCCTCTGGCTGGGGAAAGAGAGCAACCGAGACCTCCTCCTGCACCCTGCAGGGTGTGTGATACTGATCATGCCTGAGGCAGGCTGTGAAGAGTTAGCCCCAACACTGGCTTGTTTATAGCAGTGAGTCCACCTGAAGCCTGCGTGCCCAGGTCAGAGTAACTCACACCCAAGTTCCGTCTCTACAACTAAAACCTTCAGACTAGGACAGTGTTTGAATAACAATCATATATTTTGTGTATTCTGTTCCTAATTTGACAGTGCTTTGTCTTGTCCTTTATGAGCCATTTCACATTAATTTCCATACAAACTGAGCTCAGCTTGCCTTTACCTCAATTGATTGCCAATAAAAGCCAGTGCCTAGGGCCGGGGATTTAGCTCAGTGTTGCCGCCCCTGCCTTGCAAATGTAAGGTCCTGAGTTTGGTCCAAGGTATACCACAAAAAAGTAAAAGCCAGTGCCTAGGACTGGCCAGGGCCTTTGTCGGTTGCACCAGCATTGGTGGCCCTGGCCCCCACTTTCTCCCCTAGTTCTGTCTCTTACTGTATTTTTTTCTCAGGCCTGCATCGCATACTGGCAGGTAGGGACTGGAACCTGACTACAGGGGTCTCTGGCAATTGGTTCCCAATGTGGGGTTTGAACCACAAGCAATCACCTGCTCAGTGAGGCTACTCAGAATAAAAAGGAAAAAAGAAAAAAAAAAGAAACTATGACACAGTGCACCTCGCATCAAGATAAGGAAGTCCAAACGGGAAGCAAAGCCTGGAAAAGGAGATCTGTGCTTCAATTACTTTGGGAAAGGTAGTAAAGGTAGTAATGGCTTTCGGCCTAGGCTGGCCTGCAGTGCTGAAATAAATGCTGCAAAAGATAGTTAAATAGTCACTGCTTTTCACGAACAAGAACTTTAGATATGGAACTTAGGGAGCATGTGAAAAATAACATCCAGACAGCTCAACGAAGAAAAGTTATCTCCCTTGAGACTTTAACTGAGCCCTTGACCCCTTGGAGCCTTGGGCGCTCTATTTTGGGGCCGAAATAACCAGCCTGGAGCCACTCAAGCCTCTGTCCTGAGGCACTGCACCCCGGTGAGAATGGTCTAGTTCTGGTTGTGGACCAACTGCTTGCCAATTCTGCTGCCTTTCACACTTCGGACATGTCTCTCTCAAGCAAACCCTGGCCGAGCTGCCTCCTCCTTGACTTTAGTTGCTAAGATCACAGGCACCGTGGAGGTGGGGCAAAGACAGGACAGCTTGGCCTCTGAGAGCCAGGAAGTGCAGGCGGACACACTGTGGTCACAGGAGGAGTCAGAACTAACCCTCCAATTGGAAAGAACTAAAGTGAAAAAATAGGTGATGGGTTAAAAACAGCTAGGAAAGCTCTGAAGAGCATAAAGCAAAATAGAAACAATGCTCCTGGCTTTAGGAGCCCCAAGGCCAGCGCTGAGTTACTGGCCTGATGCTGCTGCAGAGGTCTGGATCCAAAACAGCCGGGGTTCTGCTGTACATCTCAGCAACCTAAGTGCTGCCCTCGAGACACAGGACGCAGTCCCTGAGGCCTAGACCTCTCCAAAGCCTGTACCACTTGAGGCTCACTGAGAGTTACCATCCTAGTGGGGCATGCAGGTGCACCCCTGTCATGGCAGCACTCTGCAAGGCTGAGGCAGGAAGATCCCAAGTTCAAACCCAGCCTGGACAATGCAATGACTGTGATCCTGTTTCAGAGTAAAAAGGGGGAGCAGAAGGGGTGTAGCTAGGTGCCCAGGAACCTGTGTTCAATCCCCAGTGCTGTAACGAATACTACTAGCCTGCCAGACACAGTGTCACACACCAGGATTCCCAGCCCTGCGCAAGGCGGGGGGAGCACAAGTTTGAGGCCAAGGGGCAACTTAGCAAGGCTCTGAGGGTAAGGATGCAGCTCAGTGGTAGCGAGCCCCGGGTTCCGTCCCCAACGCACTGCAGCCACGCTGCCTGTCCTGCTGCCCCCGTCTCACCGTGAGTCTCGAGTACCCGGTATTTTTGGCAGGTCCAGGCTGGCATGGGTTCCTGAGGCCTGGTGACAGAAATAAGCACAGTGACTGAAGGCCACAGAGAGCCGAGGTGCGGGGGGCCAGACCAGGGTCAGAGGAGTCTCAGAGGGTGCGCGGGAAGCCCCGCCCCTGCCTGTCCCGCCCCTCTGCCTCCTGAGGCCTTGCCCTTCACCCCGCGGAGGGCTCAGCCTTCTCCCAGGAGCCCACCAGAGGCAGGGAAGCTGGGACCCCGCACCCCACTGACCAGGGCTGGGGAGGATGGGCGGCCAGGCTTGGGGTCTGCGGCCCCTACAGGGGGGCTGCCCCGCCTGGAGGTTGGGCTGGAGGGAGCACTGAGGCCAGGTGTTCTGTCTCCCTGGCCCTGGATGCGGCTGCGGCAGTGGCAGCTGATGGAGTTGCACCCGCGTCGGCCCAGGCACCTCGGGCTCTGGCTGTGGCTGGGGTTTCTTCTCAGATCGATGTTCCTCCTCCTTCCGGTCTTTCTTCAGCTCCTGGCGAGAAGCCCCCACAAGCATCACCTCCTTCGCCCCCACAGCCCCCGCCGGGAGGACGCTCGCGGGGCACCAGCGTCCTGACTGGAGCGCTCGGCGGGAGGACAGTGTCGTCCCTGGCAAATACTCTGCTGCCGTGCTGCTCAGTAATAGTGTCCGCCGGCGCGTGAGCAACTCTAGTTGCTGACAGCCACAGGGGACATCGGAAGAGCCAGGTGAGCTGACTGATTTAACCAGCTATCCAAACCTGGATCAATATGAAAATATTAACTGATATTTTCTTTCTTTCCTTTTGGTACCGGGGATCGAGCTCAGGACCTTGCGCTTGCGAGGCAGGCAGCGGCACCACTGAGCTAAGTCCCTGGCTTAACTGATATTCTCTATTTTTTGTTTTCATACTAAGTCTTCAAAACCCGACATGCATTTTACACTTACTAGCACATCCTCATTTGGACACTGAGCCAGGTGTGGTGTCATGCACCTGTCACCCTAGCACTCTGGGAGGCTGAGGCAGGAGGATCGGAAGTTCAAGCCCAGGCTGGAGAACTTGGAGACTTAGACTCTGTCTCAAAAAACATCTTTTTCTTAAGCAGGGTCTTGCTATGTAGCCCAGGCTGGCTTCAAACTCAAGATGATCCTCCTCCCTCAGTCTCCCAGAGTGCTGGGGTTAGAGACATGCACCTCCACACCCAGCTGTAAAATTTTTTTGAGTGCTGAAGATGTAGCTCAGTGGGAAGGCCCTGGGTTCAATCCTCAGTACCCCCACACCATGCCCAGCAACTGTTTTCCTCTTGCATTACTGGGAATGAACGCAGGGGTGCTGAACCACTGGGCAACATCCCCAGCCCTGTTTTTTGTTTCAAGACAGCATGTAGCTCAGTTGCCCAGGCTGGCCCCACAGGGATCACCACCACTCTGGCTTCATCAACAATATTTTATCTATATTCAGATTTCACATAATTTACAGCCAAACAAGTAGATTCATATACCCAAATTGCGCCAAATGTACTTCAAATTTTTAAATATGTCAATTGAATATTTACTCTAATTTTGTATTTAAATGTATATAAAATATAAAATTTAGGCCCTCCCTCTCAATGGCCACAGAGGAGGGCCCCTCAGCACACAGGCCGGTGGCCATTGAGGGTCAGTGACAGCAGGGACAGCTCAGCTACTTCACAGCCCCCCAGGCGTGGGCTGGGCACATGATGAGAGGAGCGGCCTGTGGTGCGTGAGGTCATGGGTTCTATCCCCAGCAGGGGAAACAGAGTCTGATAGCAGACAGCCGAGCCCAGGCAGAGGGCAGCCCCTGAGGGCTTTGTCTCCCTCCCTCCTGTTTGAGGCCTCATGGGCCGGGTCCCTCATGCACCTGCTGCTCCTGCTGAGCCAGCAGCCTCTGCCTCCAGTCCAGAGCCATCTGCTGGCTTAGGGCCTCCCAGTGGTAGGTGCTGCTCATGCTGGGGCCAGGCAGGGAGAGCCCAGGACCCCACCCGCCCCCGTCTTGCCCTCCCTTGGGCCCAGCCCCTAATGCAGCCTGGGCCACCTTACAATGCGGACTGGGCGGGGCTGCTGGGGCCCTTCCCTCCTCAGCCTGGAGACCCCATGGGCCCAGACCCAACTCCAGTTCCGCAGCCGGCCCAGCTAGTTTTCCTCTCAGCAGCAGCACCTGGCCCTTTCCTCCATCTCCTCTTCCTTTTTTTTCTTTTGTTTTGTTACAGGGTTTCAGTATGTAGTTCAGGGTGGACTCAAGCTCAAGGGGATCTCCCCGCCTCAGCCTCCTTAGTGTTGGGATTACAGTGTCCCCGTCCCCCCCCCCCAGCTTACCTCCTAACCCTTGAAGCCTTTCCCCTCCCTCAGTGTACTGGCTGAGTCTACATAAAGAAAAAAAAAATAAACACAGAATCCGGATAACCTTCACTGACCCTTGGGACCAGGCTCAAGCAGAGCCCACCCACGCAGTGGAGTGGCTCACGATTTGTTGTCAGATCCGAGTTCAGTCTGGCTTGGGGGCCTGGGTTGGCCCCTCGGTGTGGAGTTTTCCCTGAGGAAGTGTTGAAGACTCCAGGAGATGCATGGCAAGCGCCTGCCTGGACTGAGGCACCGAGTTGGGGCCTGGGGGTCCGGTGCGACCTCTCAGCCCTGCGGTGGGGGCTGGCAGGGTGCTGAGCCCTGCTGGATCTTGCTGCCGAAACCACTGAGCTAAATCCCCGGCCCCTCGTTCTCTTTTGGTAAAAGCAGTGTTAGTGCCCATCATGGTGGTACAAATCTGTAAACAGTTATATGGGAGGCTGAGGCAGGAGGCTCAAAAGTTTGAGGCCAGCATGGGCAATTTAGTGAGGCCCTGTCTCATGAAATAAAAAATAAAAGTGGCGCTGGGAGTGTAGCTCAGTAGGAAGGTTCTCGATGCAATCCCCAGCTTTAAAAAGAACAATAAACCAGGGGCTGGGGGTGTAGCTTAGTGGCACTGCCCCTTCCAGGCATTCCCAAGGTCCTGAGTTCGATTCTCCCACACTCAAAAATAAAACAAAGCACTATGACAATATATATGCAAATGTAGGTACATCCTCCACATGTGTGAGTGTATGTTTCTGTCTTCCAGGAGCCGGGAGCAGTTTCAGTTGTGGAATCAGAAACTCCCAGCTCCACATAGAATGGCATCCCTTATCATCTAATAAAACTGAAAAATAACACAAAACCAAATAGATCGAGAGCTGCCCCATGAGGCAGCATCACTGGAGAGCCTCTGCACACACAGCTAGCCATCAAACTGCACTGGGCCTCAGGACGGAGGAATCAAGGAGGACACCGAGCAGAGCAGCACATGGTCTGTGGCTGAGAACCTGCTCCCTTCCTTCCATTTCTCATTCTTGTTCCTTGCGCATCTGCCACAGTGGTCTGCTTAAATCCTTGGACAAGAACTGAGAATGTGATTGCACCAAAACAGCAGCCTAGAAATTCAGGCTGCATGAGGACAACTACAGCAAGGACACCATTACTTAAACATGTAACTCTTCCAGCTCAAGATCAAAAAGTGAAAACCAAATAAAAGTGACACCGTGGGCTCTCAGGTTTCTCAGGAGACTCATGGCACTGCATGGTGTTGGACAGACAGGTGCTGTCACAGTGCAGCTTGACTGTCAGGCACACAACCTCGATATCACTCTTAATTTGGCAGAGGCAGCAGGCCATGTGGCTCAGCAAGATCCTGCGGGCAGAGCACAGAGAAGCAAATTAGCAAAAGGGCTCCTGCAGTGGCAGGAGACACAGGCCAGGCCCCAGGGCCATGCAGAAAGGAGCTCTGAGTCTGGCCAGGCCTGGCACTGGGTGGGCACCTGGGGGCAGAGTGCTGTTCAGGAACACTGGGGATCCTCAGGAAGGAGGCCAAGGTGCCCCACAGAAGGCTAAGCCAGGCCCACAATAAAGGTCGGACATGGGCTCTGGGGCCAATGTGCAGCTTCGTTCAGGACCATCTCTCCCTGCTGGAAGGGCTGGCTGTGATGGGCATGCACAGGGAGACAACAGCCTTCTGTGCAGTCTCAGTGAGGCCCTGTCCTCATTGCCGTTAGGAGGAGGAAACACTGCACCTTCCTCTGGGCAGAAAAACATTTCAGTTCTACCTACATTGTGCTGTTCAGCAACTGCAGAGACTGCAAGGGTCAAATCAGGCCCCTGTGAGCATTCAACATGTGAGAAGGGCTGGGGCTCAACTCAGGGCAGAGAGCTTGCCTGGCATGCCTGAGGGTCCAGGTTTGATCCACAGAACCACAGAGTAGAAAAGGAAGGAAGGGAGAGAGAGAAAAGGGGAAAATGTAATGTGGAGAGGAACCTGCAAATTCATAATGATCCTCAAAAAGAAAAGTGTGACTTCTCTAATAGAGCAGTGGCAGCTAACAAGTGAAGAAGGAAAGCCAGAGTTGGAAACTGTCATTTGACAGTCACCCGTGTAACAGTGGATCAGACAAGGGTCATGGCAGATGTGCAGATGGATAGGAAGATGCTTAAGGTCGGATCTTCACTGATCTCAAGTTCTTACCCCTGGGTTATTTCTCTGGTGCTGAAGAGGACCATCACCACCACGAGGACCCCTGGAGAATGGCTGGGGAGGCAGCTCTGACTGGGGAAGGGCAGGCAGCAGGTTGGGAGGGTCTGAGTGTGGGGTTGCAGGAGCTCTGGGAGGAGCACAGATCGGAAACCCAGGGGTGTGCACATGGCATCAGCCAGGGAGGTGACAGGTGCAGGACCCAAGCAGCCTGCTGGCCAGGCCTCTTCCCACAAGAGCTGCGTGGCCTCCCTCCCCTCAGCTCTTGCACCTCCAGTTTCTCTTTCCTGAGCCTGGCCAGTGTGGGCCAGGGCAGTCATGGGACACGCAGCCGTCACCATGGGCCCCACAGAAGCTGCAGTTCAATAAACACCTCACACATGGAAATGACCCCTGCCTGCATCACACACACACTTCTTACCTCAGTACTCAGGCTGACATGGAGACCCAAATTCCCTCCCAGCCAGGGAAACCAGCAACTGAGACCTTGAGTCAGAAAGAACACTCAAGGGCTGGGGATTTAGCTCAGTTTTTCTGCCGCCTGCCTCCCAAACTCAAGGTCCTGAGTTTGATCCCCAGTACCCAAAAAAAGGAAAGAAAAACTCAAAAGGCTGCCATAGACCTAAATCTAACTATCCAATTCTGGGAGGAACAAAAGAAGAAAACCTTTGCACTGTGGGTAGACAGTGTGTGTTTAGACAAATATTTCTCAGAAGACACAGAAAAGCACAAATCAAGCAAGAACAACCTGCTACATTATACTCTACCAAAGTTTAAGAATTTAAAATTTCTGTTCTTCAGAAAAGAGAACCCACGACTAGAGAAAAGATATTTACTGAACACTGGCCAATGAAAAAGGATGTGTATCCAAGGTACAAAAAGCACAGAGTCTCGTTTCAGTTTTGAGACAGCATCTTGCTCTCTAGTCCAAGCAGCCCTCAACCTCACTATGGAGCCCAGGCTGGGCTCCAGCTCACAGGATCTTCCTGCTTCAGCCTCCCAGAGTGCTAGGATTATGGGTGTGGGCCACCATGTCCGGCAGCAATTGCAGTCCTCACACATCGCTGCCAGGATGTACTAAATATTACACTAAGTGAACAAAAGGGAGACAGGGAAGACCACTACTGTGCCATCCATCTGTACACTATGCTGGGAAAGTGAAACTATGTGGTCCGCAGGAAAGACTGGCTGTTTTCAGGGCTGCCAGTGGGAAATCAGCAGGAGAACAGTGAGGGCTACACCACTGTTCTCATTCACCCAACTCTACAAGGGAAGACTGAATTTTACTAAATGGTAGTTAGACCTCCAGGAACCTGACTTAAGAAACTAGTAAAACAGGCCCCGCTTGGTGGCCCACATGCCTTTAATCCTGGTACTTGGGAAGCTGAGGCAGGCAGATTGCTACAAGTTCTATGCCAGCCTGGGCTACACAGTGAGAGCTTGTCTCAACACCCCCACCAAAAAGGAAAAAAAGAAAAAAGAGTAGTAAAACAAATGTAATACAATGAAAACAAAGTAAAATAAATCTAGAAAAAATAACTTGCAGTTTTTGCAACTCCAGAGTCATGGTGAGGATGTTCTCCAGCACTGCATGGGGCACATGTGTTGCTTCCAAGTCTCTGCAGGAGAAGAGAGATGGTCACCCTGGAAACACCCTGCACTGCAGCAGGCACTTCACAGATGTCTGAGGATTTTGCTTTTGCCTTCCTGGTGAAACAAGACAGTGAACGGGTGTATTTATCACAGAAAATAATCCCAGAGACCTCTTTAGGAAGAAACGTAATATTTGCATCACCAAATTCATGGCCTTGACATGCACTAGTAGAGCCTGTATTTAAGTCATCCTATTTAATTTATTTATTTATTTTTCATCCTCTCATTTTCATATTGTATTTCCCTGTCCCTCTTCCTGCCTTTTGGCCTTTTGATAACAGTGCCTCTGCTTTTGGGGTCAGAGACAGCCCTATCCCCTGCACCTCTTCCAGGTCCTCATGTCCCCAGCACCACTCTCTGCCCTGTGAACTACTCTCCTACCATCAACATCAGTTCTTAACCCTTCCCTTTGCTAGTAACTTTTTTCCATAACCTTAGTAAAATTAAAATTAGATTCAATGCAGAAATACTTCACCTTTGATGGAAGGAAGCAAGAAGGGCAGAAGCCTGAGAATGACTTAGATGAGTACTGTAATACTTACAGGTGTTTTAATGCTGGTAATTTAAAAAAAGATGGATCTTCGATAGTTGTCAGAGGGTTATTGTTGAGGACTCTGAAAAATGCAATGGAATTAAAATTATCTATAGTTTCAACATGCATGAGACTACATGAAAAGTTTAAGGCAATGCTAGACCCACACACAGCACCCTGGGACACCCTGGGCAGAGCCTGCAGCATGGAAGGGCTTCTAAACCACTGGGTGCCCACCAAGCTAGCCGAGTACAGAATTCCAGGCCAACCTGAAAAACAATGTTGACATTAAGCATTTGTTCAGAAAAGTCATCAAATAAACAGGAACTACTCCTACCTAACAGGCAACATGAGCATCAAACCTTGGGGGGGGGTCTCATTTCCAGAATTCCCACAATCATTATAGTCTTAAAATTGTACAATTTTCAACCAAAATTGATGAGACCCAAGGAAATAAAGTGTGACCCATAAATGAGGGTAGGAATAGGGGTGGGGAGAGAAAAATCTCCCTGAAGCAGCCCAGACACTGGACTTTACTAGACAGAGCTTTAATTCACCAGTTTAAAATATGTTCAAAGACAGGGTGTGGCGGCACCTGGGAGGCCGAGGCAGGAGGATGACACATTCAAGGCCAGCCTGGGCTACATGGTGAGTTCCAGGACAGCTTGGACTGCATTGCCAGACCTGGCCCTCAACAACAACAGCAACAATGACAAAATGTTCAAAAGGATAAAGAAAAACATCTAGTCCTGTAGGCTAAAGAAGAAAGGAAAATTGAAAGAAACATAAAGTCACTCCGATTCATGTCCCCGAAGTGACCTCTCTGTACCAGGCTGAGGACTCCCCACCCCGAGTCTGCCCTTGAGGGATAAACACCCTAATCTGAAGTATTTGGACAAGGACTCTGCCCACTCCCAACCAGACCCAGGAGCGGACTCCTGCTGAGACACATCCCTTGCTGCCATGCGGCCGCCTGTGTGCAACACGCTATATAACCGGCGGGGAAAGGTGGACTTTGGGAGACTTAGAGCTGTGTGCAGGGCTTGCACCCAGTGGGACTCAACCAGTTGGGTTGGGATTTTCTGGTTGTCCTTGGGTGTTGAGCAGAGTGGCTGTCCCAGCTGGTCACGTGTTGTGTTACTTCTACCTGTCCTATTTCCTTTTACTGTTCTTACTGCTTAACCCTGTAATAAATCTGTCTTCATTCGTGCTTTCATGTGGCTGATGAGACTTTCAGGTTTGATCCTCAGTCTAAGGGGTGCACCTGGGTAGCTTGCTACAACAAATAGGAGAAGGATATCTCAAACAGAGAATACCAAAAGAGAAAAAAATGATAAAAATAAGCCAGACAGAATTGTGGCTGTGAAGTGTATGGTAACTGAGATGGAAATTCTCTGGAGCATCTCCATGGCCAGGCTGAGTTGGCAGAAGAATTGAGGACGTGGAGGTCCACTGAGGTCACTGAGCCTTCAGAACAGAAAGGAAGAAAATGAAGGCATATGGAGGCTCAGAGACTTGTTCATAGGACTCCATCCAGACATGTAGCTCAGACCCAACAAACAAAGAAAGGAAGGAAGGAAGGAAAAAGAGAGGAAGAATTACCAAAAACCTCTCAACTTAATGAAAAACACTACCTTTCAAAGAGCTCCTGGAACTTCAAATAGGGAAAACCAAAGAGATCCACAGCTAGACACAGTCAAAACATTAAAGTCAAAGAGAAAATATCTTCACAGTAGCGAAAGAACGCAATTTAGCATATGACAGGTGTGTTGGATGGAGTGGGTTGGCAGTGTACTTGTGCCAGAGGAGGTAAGGGTGTGGGAAACCTGGCCAGTGAAGTAAGCATGACCTGTTAATCCCAAGATCCTGGAACACAAGCACAGAACAGTTCCCAAAGCCCTGCACACAGGGTTCTCACAAGAACTAGAGCATGTTTTTAATAGGATGACTAGACCTGACACCAGCCTGAGGCGAGGGACCCCAACACTGCCTCTCAGGACTGTATGTGGAAGTTCTCACAGGTTTTCTGGAGATTTGGGCAGTGTGAAAGGACACAGGCACCAAGAGCAGCTTGCTGTCATGGCTTTGCTCATGATAGCCCACCTGCTTTCTCCAGAGTGTTCTTCTGTCTTGCTTTTTCCTCTTTTGCTTAGTCCAAGCTCACTCTCCAGAGCCACTTTCTCACTCTTCACTTTTACTTTTTAAAATAAAATTTTCCTTTTTTTTTGGTACGGGGGCTCGAACTTGGGTCCTTGCACTTGCGGATCAGGCAGCGGAACCCCTGAGCTAAACCCCTGGCCCCTTTGCCCCTTTTTGGGGGCTCATTTTGGCCAATTATTTGTTCAAGATGAGAAGAACCTGGTATCAAACTCCAGAAGGAAGCAAGTAACCCAGAATTAGGTAAAGTTGATTTGGTGAGATATTTTAGAAGCAACTATCTGATAACATTTTGGCATAGTTATCCAGGAGAATCAAGAGCCAAGAGATTCTGATAACCCTGGCACAAGGCCTGGATTCAGTCCCCAGGGTACACACACACAATGGTGAGGCACTCACACACAGTGCAGGAGGGGAGGGGAAGCCTCCTAAGATTAACAGCTCATTTCTCATCAGAACAATGGAGAGGAGGAGAAGGGCCCGATGTGCTTGCTCACACCTGTAATCCCTTCACTCAGAAGGTGAGGCAGGTGGATCGCCAAGACTTCAAGACCAGCCTGGGCTACATAGTGAGTTTACAGCCAGCTTGAACTGCATAGCGAGAACTTGCCTCAAAAAAAAGAAAGAAGAAGGTAGTAGGTGGCATATTTGAAGTACTGAAAGAAAACAAAAATATCACTTTTAAAATAAGGGACAAAATAAGACAGTCTGAGATAAACAAAAACTGCTGAGAGATTGTTAGTAGAAGATAGGAGTGCACATTTGCGCCCAGGCTGACCAATTTAGTTACTTAATGAGACCTGTCTCAAAATAAAAATTAAGGCTTGGTGATGCTGCTCAGGGTAAAGACCCTGGAGTTGAGTCAACAGTACCACAAAAGGAAAGAAAGAAAGTGGGCTGGGGATTTAGATCAGTGGTGCCACCACCTGTCTCAAAAGCACAAGGTCCTAAGTTTGATCCCTGGTACAAAAAAAAAAAAAAAAAGAAAGAGAGGAAGGAAGGAAGGGAGGGAGAAAACTCTAGCGTTGACATCCTATCTAGATTGGCTGCCCAGAAGAGCCTGGGCAGGAACTCCAGAAGTGTCAAATCCTTAGAAGGAAACAGAGCTCTGCTTCGAAGATCCTACTCCAGTCAGAAAACTACCTCAAGGGACAAAGCACCAAAAGCCAGATTGCTACCAGGCAGCCCCGACTACAGTGGAACAAAGCTGCATAGAAAGTGTTTGTCAAGCCCCCGAGTGACCTGGCACTTATTCGCAGTGTGAATAGCCCTGGAATCTGGGTCTTTGGGGTCAACTTTCTCCTCTGCAGAGCAGAGGCCATGACACCAACACGGCAAGACATGCTTTGACAACAAAAATGCAGTAACAAGTTTTGAGGATTCACCATGGGTCAAGCAGGAGTCTGAGAACTGCCAGCCCATTATGTGACCTGTGAATACACCTAACGTCAGGCCTGGAGCATCCTAAACACCTCCCAGGTGTAGCTATTGTGGAAATGCCATGGCAGGGGAGGAAGTCCTGAGCTTCCGACAGCAGAGGAGCCGACTCACTGTCCAGAGAGGATGAGATGCAGCTGGGAGAAGAGGGGCACTACAGATATGGGGCAGGGCACCCTCCAGCTTCAGAACCATCAGAAAATGAAACCGGCAACTGGGTCAGCCTGAGGGACACACTGGGGTGCTGTGTATGTCTCTAGTGCGGTGCCTCTGGATCTGAGCAGATGCAGCCAGGGCTCCAGGGTGGATCTGCAGTGATGCCAGGGCCTGAGTGGCAAACTTGTGCTGTTCCCTTTGGCATCCCCAGGAAAGGAGGCCAGGCTGGCAGGAGCCAGAAGTGTCCTGGGAGGGCAGGTCCAAGGCAGCTCTCTACACCGGGGCTGGGCGGGCCTGGGGGGTTTCTGCAACAGGGAGAAAGCTGGGTTCTCCTCTTTTGCTCCTCAGTTCTTCCATTCCTGGCATGATACAGACGCTCGAGAGTGTGGCTGAGTCAGGGAGCTGGGATTGCAAAGCCTGTGCTCTCTAAACACATGGAGCCTGCATGCTTAGGATTGAAGTGAGCAAAAGAATTTGCAAACATAGCCACCGGTCTGGATTTCATGGGTGAGTGAAGGGAAACACTTTAAAGTAGGGCAGCTGGGCATGGTGGCTGAGACCTCTAATCCAAGCACTCTGGAGCCTGAGGCAGGAGGATTGCCAGGAGTTCAAGGCCAGCCTGCTTCAAAAAGGTACAAAAAAGGTACAAGAGGAGGGGGCTCTTGCAATGGGGAAATGATCCAAGGGAACAAGGTGATGGGTGAGCAGAGGGGCAAGTGGAAATAAGATGAATAAAGACATGCCATGTATGGGAGCCCCAAAACCCCAATTAATGGAAACATTATAGGCCACACCATGAGCTAAGACAAAAAAATGAACAGGAATGAAAAATGGGAGAGGGAAACTGGAGGAAGATTAGGAGGAGGAGGGGGTGGAGCAGAAGGAGATTAAAAACAAGAAGGGAGAAACGTGCTGTAAGGTGTACATGTAGCCACTCCCCAAGACCAAAGTAAACTAAAGGAAATGCAAATATGTACAAATACAATAGAGACATATTTTTTTAAAGTAAGGGGGAAAAGTATCCTTCACAATCAGGATTATCCCCCACCACTGCTTTTTTGTGACATAGTTCATTAAAAGAGTCACGGCAAAAATTTTTTTTAAAAAAACAGAGTTATGACTAGGCCAGGGATATTGCTCAGTGGTTCTGGCACCTGCCTCGCAAGTACAAGGTCCTGAGTTTGATCCCGGGTACAGAAAAAAAAGAGTTATGACCATTCCATCCCTCCGAGTGGTACTTTATGAAGAGTTCTTGGCAGATTTTAGCAGTGGATTTCAGAATCAAACAGGCTCCCCCAATTCGAGCTGACCGCTGTCAGTGTTTGGCAACAGCACCAGGGTTTCAGTCAGGAGATTTATTGGCTTGTAATTCTCTGGGACACAGGGAAAATGCAGACTGAATGCAGGCTGAATTCATCTACTTTGGGAAGTGCCCTCAAATAAAAACCTGTATTAGGTATGAAGGTACAAATCAGCCCAGTGAGCAGGCAGGATGGGGCCTGTGCAGGGGAGGAACACGGATGGCAGGCTCCATTCCATCAGTGATGAATCTACCACCTCTGGCCCAGGAAAAGGATTTCAATGTAGAAACACCCACGGTGACAGTGCCAGGTCACACTGGCTGCAGGAGTCCTGGCTTCTTCCCTTGCCAACTTACCTTTGTGAAGAGATGCACGAGGTGCCTGTCTTACTGTGGCAGAAGTGAACTCAGCTTTGTGAATAGAAACACTTGACCCAAAACAACAGTGCCTCAAGCCAAACACCCACCTGGTGGGTTGTGACCATTGTGCCAATCTTTTCTGTTTTCAAGAGTGGTCTTCCCTATGTCACCCAGGCTGTGGGGTCCAGCAGTCCTCCTGCCTCAGCTTCCTGAGTAGCTGGGACTACAGGTGCATACCTGTAGTATAACTGGCTCACCATGCCAATGTTGGGAAGTCACCAAATTAGTTTTCCAGGTACAGCTCCATTGAGATCACATAAGTATTAATGTCCCAAACCAGTCAGCTCCTATCATCTCATCACCCGGAAGCAAAAGCTTTCTCTCTTAGAAGACAATAACTTCCTGGTTCCTCCATGATGGGTCTTTTCTAGATCACTCACCTGTGCTTAAATTCAAAAGCAGACCCTGCTGGGCGTGGTGCTCCACACCTGTCATGTCAGCACTTGGGAGAGAGGTGGGAGGATCCCTGGGAGTTCGAGCCCAGCCTGGGCTCCACAGTGAGTTCCAGGCCAGCCTGGACTGTATAGGAGACCCTGCCTCAAACACACAAACACCACAGACCCTCAGCACTCTCACCCCCAGTTAGGCACCAGCACATTGAAGAGAGGGAGAGGAGGTTGTTACAGATGAGGATGCAGATGCTGTTAAGCCAACCCTGGACACATCCTAACCTCCATCCAGGGAATTAAAAATGAACTGTGTGTGCCTGGATTTCTAATCCCCAACACACACAGATGGTCTGTTCTCAAATGGAGTCGGGAGAATTTGCACAGGGTCTACAGTTCCCTTTGGGCCACTGAGTATCATAGCATTTTTCAGGTGAAAGGGAGTAAAGCCCACACTCCCTGCTAAGCACAGTCAGAAAGTACATGGAAATGGGCGACAGCAGCACACTTTCTTACAGATGCTCTTCACACCAGCACTCAACACAAACCTCGTCCTTCCACATCTCAAGGCTCCCACTGCCCATGGATAATTCCTAGTTCAAGACCCAGACACTTGTTGAGAAATAAGTCTCTGGGTGGCTGGGGAGAGAAGGGCCCTGCAGCAAGCTGCCAGAAACACCTTCTGCTCCCCATTTAGAAGACCCTGGCACTGAGAAAGCATCCACAGCTCTGGCTCCCCAGGGGATTTGTGTAAACTCTGGCTCTCGGCAGCTCCGTGTTGCATTTAAGGGGTCAGGAGCTCTGCAGAGAGCATGAATCAGAGTTCAGCTCCCAGGTGGCATTTCCAGGCAGGTGCATCTCAGAGCAGCCTCCCTGGCCGTGTGCACTTGCGAGCTCCTGGTGTGAGACCCGCTGTGCCCACGCCAAAGCCAGTCCTCGGATCGCAGAGTGTGAGGTCTGCAAGGTACACTGGGCTTGGGCCTCTTTGGCCTGACATCACTCACTGGAAATAATGAGTGGATCTTACAGCTGACTTTGCAGAGTTCATACAGGACACAGCACCAGTTCGGAAAGGACAGCATGAGGTTTTTAACACACATAGTTTTTGATTTTACATGTGTTTAGCTTTCATTTCACTTACACTTGATGTAAAAACTGCATCCTGTGCCATGCATGAAATGTTCCGTAGCTGATCTGAGAAACAAAATAGCAATGAAGATTTCTAAAACAAATTAAAAATAGAAAAAGACATAAACCCAACAATGAGAAAAAAGAAGAGGAGGAGGAGGAATTTTTCTAAAGTTTTACCATTTGGCAGTGATTCTAACTCATACACAATGAAACAACCTCACTACTTCCTGCATGCACTAGAGAAATCTCACTGCAGAACAATGCAACCTTATGATTAGACTTTCATATTTACACATGAGGCACACCACACAGGATGCGGTGAATGCTCAGGGAGAACGCATGTTGAGTGATCTGTCTTGCTCTACAACAGGGGATCCCAGCTCCTGTCCAGGGCTTTGGGGTGGGACAGGTCCTTGCTGTGGAGCTTTGTCTTCAGCGCTGCAGGATGTTCAGCAGCATCTGCTCAGCAGGTGCCCACAGCACATCCACAGCCACCAAATGTCACCTGGGGGCAAACCCACAGCTCCTGAGAACCATGAGGCCAGCACTCTACCTGTGCAGTGATCCTCACAGAATCTTAGCTAGGAAGGGAAAACGTCTGTATATAATTCAGTCACATTCAACCAGTGACATTTTCACCATGTTCCAATGTAAGTAGCCAGGGTGTGCATAAAGTTCAAAATATAATGAATTTGTTTGGAATGTACACAAACTGCAAAAAAGGCAGTGAGTCAAATGTCCCTCTTTCAATTGAATGTATTTTATTGCAGGATAAATCTCTAGGAAAAGGAAAAAGTTACCTCGATTAGTTGTTAGACATCTACTTGGTATGATAAACAGTACACCTCAGAGTTGATGCTACTGGACACATAATTTTTGTCCAAACTCTTAATCTTCACACTTGAACTTTCTGGAGACCCTGGGTCTGTCCGCATCTCTCCTAGAGTCTCTCCTTCATGATCTTCATAAATAAAACATGCAGCTATAGAGCTAGATAAACTTCAGAGGTAACCTTTTCTGACAGCAGGAGAATTTTTAGGTTGCCTTGTATTGTCTCATCAAATTCAAGATTGTGAGCTCAATGTTGTAATCTCTATATGCAATTTCTAATAAGGAGAGGCATGTTCTCATGTTTACATAGCTCCCTGGTTTTCTTCTGTTTTCTAAGCCAGTAAGTAAGAGATATCCATTTATATCACTTGAAATGCAGTTACTCTTCTCATTCATATGCAACACTGTGACTTAACTCAGATTTTCCTTCCTCTCATGGGAATGGCAATTCAGCTTTGGTTTCATATTGCCTTAATATTCTATGAATGACATTTACAGCTCTGGACCCCAGTGGACAAAGCATAAAAATCAAATTCTCATCCTAAAGAACAGTACATCTCATTTCTAAATGGACAGAAATAGCATCCAACTCTTTCCACCTTGGCAACAGGCTGGAGAGAGTTTTGATTTGGAATTAGTGAAGAATTGGGGGCATTTCTGATGTGCTTACTGAGGGTGAGCCTGTCTAGCTACCCCATTTCTCCACCATTTCAGGTATCTGTTGTGAACATGGGTGTGAACAATTCCTACATTGAAATCCTTCTTCCAGCAGCTTAATCATCTGCATCATATTATTTATATGATTTATCTGCCTACTTAACTGTTCAGTATTGAAGTGTTCATGTGATTCACATTAAATGGTCATGACTTTCTGGCTCAAAGACATCCAAATGTAAAATTTGAATGGTTTAGATTTTCTTCCCCTGAAGCTAACTTTATTTGTTCTACCAATCCAACTTTCTTGTAAATGCCAGAGAGTAAATATTTCCTGCTTTTCAGGCCACCTGTCATGGCACGTTTTGTTCACAGCACTTGAAAGTTTTGACACCATTCTGCACTTGCAGGCCAGATCAAAACAGGCTGTGGATTCGGCTTTGTCCCTAGGCTACAGACTAAATGTGACCAAAGCAGATGGCAGATGAGCACTCAGCAATCGGGTGTGAGTGGGCATCAGCCAGTGCTCAGGTCCTGCACCACTGCTCCTCTGTACCCAGGCTCTCCCACCTGAATCTTGTTTATGAAATTGAAAAACTGTAATGAGCAGGTGCTGTTTGGTGCTTGAGGTACACTGAGACAGCACTGACAAACACGGCTGCAACTTTACTGCTGGGAGAGATGGTAGGGTCAGTCTGACCTGTGCTCCCCACATGACATGGGGCACTCATGATCCCTGAATAGATACCATGGCCCAGCAACTCACAAGTACTGCAGGGACAGCAGGCCTGCAAAGGAGTCTTCTCATAATTCAGTCAGAGAGTTTCCACTGAGATTTCTGGAAAATGAAAAGGTTATTTCTCGATCAAATTTTGCAAAAAAGACACAAACTATATAGTAGTTAAAAGGAATGAGGAAATAAATGCTGTCTTATTCTGGTGTCCAGAGTGTAAACTGATGCAATATTTTTTAGGAGAATTAAAGTTTCATATCTAGAACAGTTGTCACCACAATCCTATTTCTAGATCTCCATTCTACAGAATGACTTAGCAAGGTTCACAGAGAGGCATGTACAGTGATGCTCACTGCATCCACACATGTAAACATGAAAACTGGACATATTCTGATCATCGGTCATAGGGGAATTGTTAAGCCCACCATGATGGATGCATCCTATGGAATACTATGCAGGAGTGTAAACGTGTATAGTGGCCCTCACCTATGGGGAAAAAGCCTGACACATCCCAGGAGAGAGCTTCAGGCTGCAGAGGGTTGAGGGTGCTCTGGCTGTGGCATCTGCCACCCCACGGATGGCCAGGGTCAATTCGGCTCATCTTGCTGGCCCGGTGGGTGTCCCCTTCCTCCCTGTCCACTTCATGTGGATCCCTTCCAGTGGCATTGGCTTGGTTGAAGGGGATGGCCACTCCTGAAAGAGCAGCACTGCTTCCTCCAGCAGGGTGTACGAGTAGCTGTGCTCCCCTGGTAGAACTTCCAAACAAGCTCTCAGGTGCCAGGCAGCAGAAACACTTGTTCTGCTGCATGTAAACCCCTATGTAGGCAAATATGGGGGGGGGTCTGGATAGATCTAAATTGAGCTCAGAGTAGTGGTTACCTAGGGGATGAGGAATTGGGAAACACAGGGCATTTTCCCTTCACTGCTGTTTCATTTTTACCCATTAAGGATGGAATCATGTTTATCTGTGTGACAGATGATGAACATTACTTGTTCCTTATTTCAAGGAGAGCCCACAAGACTTCTTTCTTTATTTTTTGCTGTGGTGCTGAGCATGGAACCCAGAACATCTCAGTCAGACCAGCAAAGTGTGCTACCACTGAGCACTCATCAAATTTCCTTCTCACCATAATCATGGAATTTCAAACCATTGAGGCTGATCCAGGACAGGGAGGGGGAAACCTATTTTCACAGGTATTGACATCTGAATTCTGGACCTAGAAGCTTATTGTGATGCAGATTTTCCAGTCTCTGTACTCATAGTTTCTCGACCCACTGGTATGTTCTCCAAACATTCTTATCAGGGAAGAAATAGAATTTCCTTGGAAATTTCTGTAAAGAACAGGAGAATGAAGAGACTATGTAAGAGAATCATGGTCACTTGGTGGGGAAATTTAACAACAGACAGAAAATACTGCCTCGTGATGCCCTGTGCTACCCACTTCTGGGTTTGCACAAAAAGGAAGTGTGTGGGCCACCTGATAGGATGAGATGGCTCCTCCACAAAAGTGAACATCTATCCTCTCCGTCCCAGCTCCAGAGAGGGTAACACCAGCCAAGTCCTTGCCATGTAAGTGGGCTGACTGTGATGGCTGCTGCTCAGGCCCCAAGTGACCAGCAGCTTTCCCTCACCATCACCATGTGATTCAATCCTCAGCAAGGACAGCACCTATGGTCTTCAGACTCTTCAGCACTAATGTACACCAGCTCCCCACTACCCTCCACCTTTAAAAGTTCTTTGCATATTTCCTTTCTTGTTTTGAGACAAGGTCTCATAAATCACTAAGCTGCCCGGGGCTGATCCTGAACTTGTGATCTTCTCATCTCAGCCTCCCAGGGTGCTGGAATCACAAGTGTGTACCACCTGACCTCTCCCTTGTGATGCCTTTTCCCTTGTCTTCCCCTCTGTCAGTTTCATGTTTGGGAGACATGGTCATCCTTCTATGGCTCCCACTGCATTAGGCCTGGGCTGGGCATGAAATGGATGCCATGTGTGCCAGGCCAGAAACACACATGAGCCTGGACAGCTCTGAAGGACTGGAGAGTAATATAAATAGCTGGGACTCGTGTATGTGCCCAGCTCTGGAGGAAGTGTGGCAGAGGCTCACTATTCTAGTTAGAGGCTCACCACCTATGAGATGGCACCTCCCACGATTCCCTTTTTATACATGAGGAAACAGAGTCACAGAGCCCAGTATTTGCCCATAGCAACAAAACAAGCAGAGGAACCACTGGGTACAAGTGGAGTACTCTGGTACCCAGTCCTGCCCTCTACTGTCCTCTTCCATGCTCTTCTTGCTTCTTCCATATTGGGATTGAACCCAAGCCCAGGCATGTGGGCCAGAACCACCCCTATGGGCCGGGATGGACCTCCATGCACCATGTCTGCCTCACAAGCAAAGGTCCTGAGTTCGATTCCTGGTACCAAAAAGAAAGAACTAACCTACTGGATAAGGGCAGCTACAAATGAAGGACTAGGAAAGGAGCACAGTGGAAAGGAGACCAGGGTAAGGAAAAGGTAAAAGCAGAAAGTCTGTCCACATGGGCTGGGGGTGGGAACGGCACAGGGACCTTGAGAAAAGGCTGCCACATCAGGGAGAGTGGGGCACACAGAGGAGGAAGGTGACACAAGATGGTGAAGTTCCTGCTGTGGGCACTGGGCTCAAGGGCAGGAACCTCGTGCAGCCTGCGTGTGGGGCCGAGATCAGTGAAAGACAGGGTCTCCTCCTTGCAGGAACAGAGCTCACCTATGTCCTTGTGTGTCATGCTGCTCTGTGCACCTAGCACAAAGCCTTCACCTCCAATGGTTGAGTGGTGACTTCAGTCAGGATTGGATGCTGAGCCTGAACCTGGTCTGGGCGTGGCAGCATCACCCGCATCCATGTTACAGGGGCTGTAGATTTCTGCAGGGATGGAGAGTGTGCAGCCTCTGTGGAGGGCACAGCAGTGCTGCTGGGATCCACGTGGGAAGGTGGGCCTGTGGCTGGGAGTGATGGGTGATGTTGAGTGGGCTCCTGACCAGGACTTGGAGCACCCATCTCAGGAGGCACTGGAGGTTGAGTGACAGACTCAGCTGGTCTGCAGGCACAGGTCCAACTGTGCCCAGAATCAGGTTTGGTGGTGGAAGTGTCACCTCGGCGGGCCTTTCCTGAACAGCTGCAGACCTCTGGAGGCCAGTAGGAAGTTCACCCTCTGCAGTGTGTACTGGAGTGATAGTGGCTTCCACATCCAAATAATCAGATGTGACGCTGGGCAATGATGGCAGCACAGCTTGGTTCTGCCCTTGGAATGAAACTGTAATATCATATTGGGCTGGAGGGGGAGCTACACTCTCACTGGGTGGCTCATGTGGATGCTGAGATGGGTCCACCGCCTGAGTCGGAGAAAGCTCTACCTCCTCAGGAGGTTCTAGGGGTGGAGATGGGGCCTGCTGGTGGTGTGGGGGAGGTTGAGCCTCCTTCCCAGCCGGTGTGGGCCTCCTGTTCTTCACAAGCACATTAACTGTGACCCCCAGCTCCTGTGAATGACACACTTCCCTCCTACCCAGAGATGGAGCTTTTACCTCCTGTGGCACTGACAGCTGCTCCACACCCTCCTCAGCAGCAAGGTCAGGCTGACCCTGGGTGGAAGAAGGTTTCCCTTCCTCAGGGCACTGTGAGAAAGGAGCTGTTGTTTCTTGCTGAGGAGAAAAGGATTGCACCTGGGGCATCTCTGGGTGGAGACTCTGGGCCTCCAGCTGGAATTGAGGTGTAGTTTGTGCAGGGGCCTCTGGAGGCTCTTCTGAGTTCTCCTGAGACTCCAGATCAAGGCTGTCATGCTCACCTCCATCCATACTTGTGTAGATATCCTTCTCTTGGGAGATTTGCTCCTGAAACTTAGGTTTTTCAAGTTGATGTGGAGTTCCAACCACCACCTCAGGGAGTTGCTGATGCCAATCCTGCTCCTCCTCGTTCAGGTGTGAAAGAAACTTTGCTGCTTTTGACTGCTGCCTGTCCAGAGGTACAAAAGGTACTTCACCTGCCTGGTGGCCTGCAGTGTGATGGAGCCAAGAAGTCTGGATCTTCCTTTTGAGGCAAGGAGGTAGAGCTAGAAATTGATTCTGACCCCCATCTACCATCAGAACCAGTTTTTGGAGCCTCTTTCACCTAGGTAGCTTGGCATTCAGACCTTGATGTGGGGCAGCAACCTTATCCAGCTGTGGGGACAGCTGTCCAGCAAACCTCTGAGATGGAGACAACATCTTGGTGGGCACTGAGGAATCCAGGTGAACAAAGCCTCCAGGGTCTTCTGGGGGAGTAAGAGCAGTGAGTGATTCAAGCAGGAGTTCAGAGTTGAGGGAAGAGGGCTTATTAGCTGCTAGGGGCTCAGAGTTCAGGTGAACTCGGTACGGGGGTCCAGTCTGGCTGTGGGACAGCCAGGATGGGCAGGTACATCTGTTGCCAGTGCAGCAACAATGTAGCCCAGAAACAAAGTGAAAACATGACAGCAAGGTTTAGTCACACAGATCTAGGCCAGTAGGGTGCTGACCCTAGGTCTGCTAGAAACTTTCTGGCCGCCACCTGTGTGGCAAGTGCCTTGGTAACAGTGCTCACCCATATTCTGCCACACCCCACCCTTTCTGTATGACATCATAGTGGAGGAAACCTTTCTCAGGGCTGCCCATCAGTGCCCAGGCCTCTCTTTCCCTTAAAAAGTGACAGTGGCTTTTTGCAGGACCTCTTCATAGCAATGCCAAAGTGTGGTCTTCGGCCTGAACCAGCCATTGGGTGGGGTGGGGAAGAGCTTCCCATGGAAGTTAGGGCTTGGTCTTGGGATGCTCAGAAGTGTTGCAGCAGAGAAGAGCAGTTCTGGGCTATAGCCAAGTGTTACAACTCAGTGTGGTGGCTCTGAAACACAGCTCTGAGGCACAGCTGAGCTTTATTGCTCAGTGTGGCAGCTCTGGGTCACAGGTCTCATTTTGTGAAGACTTGAGAATCTGACGGTCAGTTGAAGAGGTGGAGATAAGCCTTTTAGTATGCCAGTGAGCCCCAGTGAGCTCAGAGGAGTCTGAGCACTCTACCAGAAATGAGAGCCTCCTTATATAGGGACCCGCAGGGTAGGTGAGCATGCTCATTGAAGTGGGGGGGGGGCGGAGTTACAGAACATTCCTGACAGGGTCCAGAGCTCAACAGAACCTTCTTGTGAGAGGGTAGGGCTTAACAGAACATTCCTGAAAGGTCACACAGTTCAAACACCCACACACCACTTTGATACACTGGGCAGGAACCCAGCCACATAAACTTACATTTCCAAAACATTCCATGGAGAAAAAAAATGGAGGCAAGGCCAGGGCCTGTCTTACTGTTTAGCACTGCTCTATCAGAAGTGCTGGTCCAGCTCTGGGAACTGGAGCTCTTCCTCCTCCTCCCTGAAACCCAGAGTGAGTCTTCCTCCCCTTGGCTGCACTGCTTCCAAGCAAAATCAAGACCAGGTGGGGTGGAGGCAGGAGAGCACATCTGAAGGCGATTTCTTCCACAGTGTTGCCATTTGCTCTGAACTCAGTAAGGGTTCCATGTTTCAGAACTCACTCCTCTCTGTCAGATTCTGGCTTCATAGACATCCCCACTGTGGTGACTTCACAATTTCAAAGGGAGTTCGAAAATGGGGTGGAGACCATGGGACCAGTAGATACTTCAGATCAGAAGGCGGGGCAATTTTTATTCTCCAAGAACCACAACGCCCTGGGATACAATGAGCAAAGCTTCAGAGAAAGCACTGCAAGGCTGGCCATGTGGCTCAGTTGTGCTGCACCTGCCTCACAAGCCAAGGTCCTGAGGTCCACCCCGGTACAAATTTATTTTTCCCCCCATTAACTTTATTGGTACATTTTAGGTATACAATACAGTTACATTCATCATTGGGATCTTGTACCATTACATGAGTCTCTTGGT
>NW_004624763.1:23938150-23967477 GCF_000247695.1 Heterocephalus glaber | reverse complement strand
TGATCAACACAATAGAATTCAGAATGAAGAAATGCTTTCAGGCACTTTCACCCACTGGATTTTGGACAAAAGGGGCCCAAACAATACCCTGGAGGAAAGGCAGCCTCTTCAACAAATTATGCTGGGAAAACTGGTGGTCCCAATGCAGAAGGTTAAATCCAGACCCATAGCTCACACATGTATTAAAATCAATTTAAATACAAACATGCTTAAGATCTCAGCCATTAAGGAAATGCAAATGACAACCACAGTGAGATTCCCTTAGTACAGCACCTATCATCCATATAATTTAAGGTAACAAGTGCTGGCCCTTATACATAGTACAGTTTGTGTTTGAAAATAGTTTGCCATATCCTCAAAAAGTTGAGTATACATTTGCTATTCTGTTTTATGTTTCCATTCCTAGGTAGCTATCCAGAAGAATTGAAGACATGCATTCAAACAAAAATGGATGAAATTTTTTTTAGAACTCAAGGATGATTTATTTTCTCCTTTCCAAAAACATTTTACTACATACAAAAATTCCTTCTCCCCCCCATTCCTCCTCTACTTTCTGCTTTCCCCACCTCCTAAATTCTCATAATTTATTTATCTGGGATTGTATTTGTTCAGTCAATCCAGTTCCCCTCCTTGAAATATCTCAGTCATTTCAAGCCATGTCAGAGATTTTTGGCCCTGTCACTTCATTGTCCACTTCTGTTCTCTGCTTTTCTTCTTAAAGCATGACTTTACTGTTGGAAGGTTACTTTCTTTTTTTTCCATATCAAGTGAACTGCCATTAAGGCAAAGGAGCCCCACCATGTCAATGCTCCTGTCACTGTGTAGGCAACTCCTAAGAAAAAGCCACCACCTCCACACCATGTCAGGGTGGAAAGAACAGATTTTTCTCCGTGGAACCTGGTTACTGGAAAATTATAGGATATGTTGAAACTATAATTACCAGCAGGCAAGCCCTCAGTAAAATAGTGAATTTGATAGAGTCTACGAAAGGCAGCTGTCCGCATCCAGACAATGAAGTCATCATTCAGGAAGCCATTGTTTTCTGCATTGTTTTTATCCAGATCATAGATTGGTTTAGGCCAGTACAGGGGCTTTGTGCTTCCTGCAAATTTGCTAGAAAGATTATCGAAACTTGGATTCTGAAACTTAACATACTTATCTGTACAGCATTTAAGTCCCTTCTTTAGCATTAGGACTCTGATATGCATATGTGAATTAAGTTTGTATGAAAGAATTATGGTATCATTGAACATGCTCTTGACAATAGCACCACAAGGAACAATGGGAGTACCGTGGTGAGATACTTTGAATGGAGCACAATCCTCAATATCCCTCACATCCTCACCCACCAGTTGGTTATTACTTCTGGATTGAATATATTAATAGATATTCTGATACAAACCATACAATTTGTAGTACATATAAACATTACCCTCCATTTTCTGTGGAAGATAAAAGGGTATAGAGCTGGTACATTCTTTATGAAAGTTAAAGGCATTTTCCCGCAAATGAGCACAATTTTTGCATATTTTTGTGTAATTAACCTCTATTTTCTTGGTGCTCTTTGCAGACAATATAAGGATGACACCCATGCAAAGGCAGAATACTCCTGCACCAAAAAAAAAAAAAAAATAGGACTACCGTAGCTGAGAAATGTAGCTGCTGGGCAGGAAAATTTTGCTGCTTCATGGCAGTGTTGTCTGGCATTCTGGACAGATGATGCTCAGGTATTCTTGTCATTTTAGTTAGTTTTACAGGCCAAGTCCAAATCTGCAGAGTAAATGTCCTAGTTGAAGTCTGAAGGCCAACAGGCTGGTGTAGAGTCCAGATGTGTTCTTTACATTTGTCAAGGTCATGGCAATGGTGAACTGTTCCAAAGTGAGTTCCAGAAAAAGAAAAATGTTTCCAAAAAGAAAAGGAATTTTTCTCCCAGGCAGGGCAGGTGGTGAAAGTGAAGTGGGCCTAAGGGTTGCATTATCCTATAAAAACTCCATTGATTTTCTGGCAGAGCATTAACCTAACCTAATTATAAATGTAAACCTAACAATACAGTGAAACCCTAAGAACTATTGTATTCACTCCTCTCCTCCCTCAGATTTTTTTGGCTTATAGGTAGTTTGTGGGTTTCCTCTTCATATAGCTGGGCTGCTGGTTTACAAGCAAGAAGATTGGCTTCTTCTCCAGTATGCCACCAAAATGTGGAACTGAGTCATGGGGTCAGAGCCCTTACTCCTCCTCCCATGAAGCAACTCAGCAGGATGGTGTACAGTGAAGCACATTCTCACACTGTGGCATGTGCCAAGCATAACACAAACTCCAACACTAACACTTACTTACAAACCTTATGTTAACATGAAACTAACCCTAACCTTACCTTAACCCATAAAGACTAAACCCAAGCCCAAACCCTAAACTCTAATCCAACACCCAACACCAATGCTACACCCTGCTACTCACCATAACCTGACCCTGGTTGCTGACTGTGGGGTGCCCTCTACCCACCAGGCTGCTGTCCATCCTGGCCTCTCTCCACACATCTGGATCCTTCCTTACTTGTACCCCATAGTCCTGCTGCTCAGGTCTCAGCGAGGCCTAGGGAAAGCTTAGCAGGAAGGTGAGGCCTGAGGTTAACGATGCTGGAGGGTGCTCATGCCCAAACCTGCCCAGGACTGAATCGTGAATAAGGGCCGAGGCCATAGAAGGAGGCTTCTCATGTGCTGAGGAGAGACAAGATCCAGCACTTTGTGTTGATCCCACTAGGCAGCTGTCTGCAGAACACAAAGCACCATGGACTACAGGTCCCTAACCTCAGCAAGTACCTAGAGCCCCCTTGGACCTCCAAGTAGGGCTGCCTCCCTCTGCACTCTTGGCCTACTGGCATCAGGGAGGTCAGCACCACCCTTCTTTGTGCACAGAACTCTGTTTCTTTTCCACCAAAATTGGGTCTTGGGCAGATATGTCCAGCAGGGGATGTTTGGCTCCTGACAGCTCTTCTCTCTGCACCAAATCAGTGAGAGGGACTTGAAAACTCAAGACTGCACCTTTTCCCAAATTTTTATAAACAAATAGTGAGACATTGTATATAACTTTGCTAGATCACCACATAAACTTTTTGTTTCCCTGAAATTTATTTTTATAAATAAATGCTAACCACTGAATTTTTGTTTTCATTTTTGTTCAAATTATTAACTGTTTTGAAGGCAAAATCTTAAAATATAATATGCCTCACAAACTATAATAAACTTTTTATTGAAAATATTAGATTTGTGTGTGTGTGTGGTACTGGGGAATAAGCCCAAGGTCTTGCACTGAGCTACATCTCCACCCCATCCTCCCTAAATTTCCCAGCCTGGCCTTGAACTTGTGATCCTCCTGCCTCAGCCTCCTGAGTAGTTGGGATTACAGGCACCACCACACCCAGCATTAGTAGATTACTTACAGATGGAGAATATAAACACTAAACATCTCCCATTTCTAATCACATTGAAATAAAATTTCAGTGTCTAACCCATGGTTAATATTAAAAAGAAAAAACTCTTAGATAAGTGAAACTTAGGAGTTTATTTGAGCAAATAAAATAAAGGATTCCCCTACCTGGCAGCTCTCAGGTCCAGAGAAGATTCAAAGAGCCAGGGCATGCAGTGAGAAGAGCAGCAACTGTGAGCTGAACTGAGGCACAAATACAACTTCATTGATTACAAAGTCAGCTTAATTCATGACTCTGCACTTGACAAGCCCAGTTGCTGTAACTAGCTGAGCCCTGGCTATTTGTCAAAAGACTATAGTCATTGTCTGGGTTTCAATACCTATTCTTTGAGTTAAAATATTTGGTGAAGTTTAAGAGGGGCTGGGTTGTGAGTGGAGCAAGTTATCCTGTCTCTTAGCTGGGCTGGGCATGTACCTCAGTGTCAGAGCACCTACTCCAAATACCTGAAGTGACCTGCTCAGGCCTCAAATCCACATAGCAATGGGGAAAGGAATAACCATAACTGTGACAAATAGTGGGAAACCAGACACAGTAATAAAGTAAAAACCAAGTATAACTGCAATGTCCACAATGTTAACAACAGGATTGGCAGGGACAGAGAAAACACAAAGTAATTTTTTTTTTGGTACCGGGATCGAACTCAGGACTTTGCATTTGTGAGGCAGGCGGCAGAACCACTGAGCTAAATCCCCAGCCCAGTAATGTATTTTTTAAAGTTTATAAAAATATAATTAATTAAGAGAATAAAACATGGAGAAGAAAGTAAAAGAATATATTAAAAATAAAAAGGGAAAAAAACAGAAGAAAATAAAAAGTGAAGCCCCCCCCAAAGTGAGCAAGAGAGAATAAAAGAATGTAAGTATTAGAAGGAAGCAAAATGAGAACAAGAGCAAGAAAAAATAAAAATGAATAACAAGAAAAATAATTTAGCTGGACATGGTGGCCTACATCTGTAATCCCAGCACTTGGGAGGCTGAAGCAGGATGATTTCCATGAATTCAAGGCCAGCCTGGGAGATGTGGTGAGTTGAAGTGCAGCCTGAACTACATAGTGAGACCTTGTCTCAAAAAATAATTTAAAAGACACACACACACACACACACACACAGACATATATCAACCAATCAGAAAATTTTACAAAGTCCTAATAAGAAACAACAGGACTGTCTCTTGCTGAGGTGGTCAAATATACAGACAAGAGTGGGCATCCACTCCCTGTCCCAATCTGCACTTCTCCCTGTTCCTTCCTGGGCTTTGTGCTCCTCAGAGAAGAGCAGCACTGGGAGTCATCACCCCTTTCCCCTCTCATATTGCAGGTCAGGCTGCCAGCTGGAGTTGTCTGGAACCAGAGCTGCTTGAAGAGAATCAGCTTTCCTGCTCTCCAGCACAAGGCAGCATGGAACGGGAGTTTACTCTGAAAGATTCACTCAACACAGACCAGGGCTGATGCTGATCTCTGCTGCTCATCTGGATCTGTGGTGCCCTTTGAGAAGCCCATGCAGAGGGCAGGGGATCAACTTCCCAGGGGAGGATGTGCAGCTGGTCCCACACAATCCACTGCCCATAACTCTGATTCCTGAGCCAAGTCCCTACATACAGTCATGTGTGGCTGCTGTTTCCAAACCCACTTTATCTGGCTGCTTGGGCCACCAGTCTTAGAGGGAATGTGAGATCCACTCACTTCCATATCTCTGACCTGAATCCCACTGCATACATTCTTCAGTGGGGCTGTTTCATGGCATCATGTTTGTGCCCTAAGAACACAGAATAAGAATTCTTATTCTCTGGGATTTTGTCCCACAAAATGCAGTACATTATATCCTACGTCACACATATTTCTACCATTTAACAATATATTTTATACTGTTTTATGGTTCAAAATATTAACATATATTTCTTTGATATTGAGATCAATGAGAAATGGTGGGCCTCAGGAGGGAGAGAGTTGCAACTGCATCTTTCATAAAGATGGAAGGGCCCCTTTTGGGAGATGGGAAGCTATGCTATATTTCAAAACCTGAGATAAAAATTGATATTCAAGCAAAGAACTATGTCTTAACTGATACTGAATATGCCTTCTGTGTACTGATTTTCTCCACAAAGAAACTTAATTACACACCATTGCTGGCTGTTACTATGACCCTAAGAGATAGCAACAAATATAGTATCTCTTATGAGTTCATCAGGAGGTAGTTTTTCTAATTTGAAATAGCCTGACTGATGTATTTGGTAATTTTGCTTTTTCTTTTTCTTGCATTCTGTCCCTGGATAACCTGTCAGAACATCCAGAATGCAATTTACCTGTGATATTTGTATCTGTGCTCAGATGAGATCAAAGCGGTCCCTCTGTGGTGGTGTGGGCCTGGAGGTCTTACAATGTGGGGCCATAGCTTCCCACAGGCTGGGATCTGAGGGAATCAAAGCCAGCAGGCCCCATCCAGCAGCTGGTGTGGCCAATCACATGGAGGTTGAGCAGCAGGGGTGGGGCAGGCCAAGTGAGTGGCAGCTGGGGGCCAGGACTCCCAGAGTCCTGAGGCCTGGCCACTGCAGACAGGGCCTGTGGGGCCGTCTGTGTCTCAGATGAGTCCCTGGTGGGCCAGGCAGACACAGAGTCTGCAGGGTCAAATATGCCTGCCAGATCTCAGTTGGCGCAGTCTCCAGGCCCAGGTGGCTGGACTCCTGTGAGTGCTGCGATGACGCCTGTCCTTCCTGAGCCTCTGCATGCATCCTCTGCAGCCCAGTGTGTGAGGCAATGCTCTCTGCATGTTCCCAGCCTGGCATCCCCACCCCCAAGGCTGCACGGGGTGTGAGGCTCCTCTGGTGCTCAAGCACACAGTCCTGCAGCTCCCATGAAGGCAATTCAGAAAGGGTTCAACTCAAGAAGGGCAGGTTCCAAGGCATAGCTCACCTCCTTATATACAGTAGCCAGTAAGAAGGTGTGGGTGGCCTCCCAACTCTCCTGATCTCTGCCCCTGCTTGGTATTAGACACACTCACTAGTGAGGTTTTCACCTGGGTGTCCTCTGACCATTGGTACAATATCTGGCCCTATCAAGTTTACCTGTTTGCTAGTTGTTGACATAAAATTCTAACCTAAAAGAAATGCCTCTCCTAGTTCTTAAAACCTAAATTATTTCATACACTGTTTCAATTCATAGAGCTCTGGATAGGCTGTTTTTCATTTGGTGGCTCAATCAAATACCTCTACTTGGTCTCTTTTTCTACAACTATGTCCTTGTAGCCTTCCACAGCCCTTAAGAAAATATTTAGGAAACAGGACACACATTTGTAAATACTGAATCGTTTCTCTGATGTGAGAAACCGAAAGTGTAAATAAGGACTAAAAGGTATAATAGATAATGTGAAATAGGAAGAAAAGGGGAAAAGAGGAAGGGGAAGTGGGAGGGGTAGGGGAAAGGAAAGAAGGGAATGGAATTAATATGAGAAAATGGAAAGAATGGAAACAAAGTCTTTGTAAATAGGGAGGGATGGAGGGGTTGAAGGGAGGGCAGGGGAAGGGGGAAAAATAAGAACCAAGAGAGATTATGTAACGTTGCAAATTTCCAATGATGAATGTCATTATATTGTATACCTAAAATGTACCAATAAAATAAAATTTTTTTAAAAAGGAAAAGAATTAGGAAAATATTTGTTTTCTTCCACCATGCTGACAATAATTTTTGGGTAAATAGAAAGTTTTTTAGAAGAATTTGTCTAACCCAGCACTTCTTTTACTGTTTTTTGTTTTGTTTTGTTTTGTTTTTGGAAATATGAATTCTTCACTCTTCCTAGACAACCTTTTCTCAGGAATAGCATCAGCAGCTTTAAAACTGGATCATAGTTTAGATGTATAATGGTCCAATGGAAGGTAACTTACAGGCAGCTATATGGCATGGCTGGTAATATTTGAGATGTTCAGAGTCATCAGAGAGAATGCTGGTTGCTGTTGAGTGTTTATAATAAAAAAATAGTTTCAAGAAGCAAGGTCTTAATTTTCCTATTTCTGGCTCAAATACAGATATCTCAGATGAGCATGTAGGCCAAGGCTTTACTGTGTTAGCTTTATTTTTAAAAGCCTCATAAATATCCCCTTGTTCATTACATCCATAACAGCTTTTCTATCTTGATCCTATTTCTGTACATTTCTGATATATATAATTCTAGGTTGGTCTCAGCAAAATAAATAGTGTGCAGTGACATTTATAATGACTTGTTTTAATTTTACAAGATTCTACTTGTTGTATAGATGGTTCATAAATATCAAATTTTAATTATATCCAAATTTGGTCTATTATGACTTTGCTAAATTAATATCAATTATAACTAATTCATCATGTGGTCTGGAAAATCAATGTGTAATGTGAAACCTAACTATAGAATATGTGTCTTCTCATCTCACCAAGAAAGTTCTTGCATGTTTGCCTAAATTAGTAATCATTGTTTCATTAAAAATAATTTTTAGCCAGGGAATTAGCTCAGTGGCACTGCACCTGCCTCACAAGCGCAAGGTCCTGAGTTTGATCCCTGGTATAGGAAAAAAAAAGTAAAAATAATTTTTAAATGGAAAAAAAGAAGCAAGGTCTTACCAGGCAGTAAATTTAATGGCATGCACTGCAAGTACAATGTAGACAAATTCCCTTTCATGTCTCAGCATGGAGTAGAGCTCTCTTGAGAGAAAAAGCCAGGCCTGGCTTCACACTGGCTATGGTTTCTCTTCCATCGGGATCTGCAAATCCACTTAGTAAGCATGGATTGGGTTTTAAGCAGAAATAAAGACCATTAGATATAAATGCCTCTAAAGATAGGAAGGATAGAGGTGAGCAGTGGGCCCTTGGCAGTCCTGTGTGCTCCTGGCCTGGGGGGAGGGGATGGTCATATTAATGCAAATGTGGCTTGTTATGAAGGAGTAGTTTGCTTGGGCAGGGGGTTCTAGGTAGATCTACATGGCCAGGTTATTTTTCAAGACAGGATCTCTCAACCTAGCCCAGCCTGGCCTCAAAGTTACTCCTACCTCAGTGTCCCAAGTCCTGAGATTACAGATGTGTGCCCCCACATCCAGCCAATGTCTAGGTCTTAGCTTCAGCTCTCTCATTTATCAGCTCTGTGCCCTTAAAGGAAAAGGGTTTGTTAGTCTCATTTTGCTAATCTATACCACGAGTGTAGCAGACCTCCCTCCCTCACTGGGTATGGAGATGAAAGAAGGTAATACATCAGATGCTCAGCCCTGCCCTGGCAATTTTGTGGAATTTCTAAGAGAAAAACATATGGTTTTGAAGAAATTTCAGCTTATCATATGCCTGGCTTCTCAAGAATTAGCAGCTGGTGTGAGAGCTGCAGCTTCAAGAGAGCTACATTCATTGGGAGCCCACCAGGCAAGCAGTTCAGCTGGCAGGTGGAGGGAGGCCCACATTTGCCCTGCATGCTGCCTATGCTCCTGTCTTCTTGCAGATAGTTCTGTACATCTCTTGGGACCACCCCTACCTTTGTCCTGCCAGGACTATAATTTAGAATAATTCAGTGGAAGTGGACATGTTGGTTTGGTGGGGCTGCTGGAATGGGATCAGGTGGGAGGGAGTCCCTGATACTGGGGCCTCTTTATGTGCTGCAGTCTTTACTGCAAAAACAGGGCAATTAAACATAACAGGTGTTTTCTTTTAAAAAATGTAGTGAAAGCCAAGGGATGCTCATCTGTAATCCCAGATGCTCAGGAGGCTGATGGAAGAAGAATCCCATATGATGTGAGACATTTCTACATGCCAAAATGTTTCAAAGGTAACATTACTTCTAAAGAGTTTGTTTATATATGAGAATTTAACTCCAAATGAATCAGTTTCATTGTAATCTGAGGGATTGTTGTAAACAAATAGTTCTTAGAAGTGAGCCCAATACAAAGAGTGCACTGATACATTTTTCTGGCCTTTTAGCACAGCTGTTCTGTCTGTATTATATGTGATCAATGGGCCTCATAAGATCATGCTCCAAATCACTCCCTTTGCATCAAAACAGGCAAACCATATTTTAAAAAATATTTTGTGGCAAAAAAGCTCATATGAGCTACCTCAAATGAGGTGACTTTTTTCTCTCAATACCTAAAAATGTCAGGGAGCTTATTTTTCACCAGTTTGAGACATTATATAAATAGCATATACTACAAAGACATCTGTCTTTTCCTGAATGCTGTGATCATTTGCACAACATGCTTGGTGAATGTGCCTAAGATGCAATAGGCTACAGGCACTGTTCATTTAATTACCAAACTATGTTCCTCCAAGCAGGCTGCTAAACGAGTTGGCCACTAAATGAGGAATTGTACATAGTACAGTATAGACATGTATTCAGAACAAAGACATCATCAAAGCAACCTCTAACTCAATGACTTTGCTTTTATTTGTATAACTCCTACATACAGTACTGTAATGCATAAAGCTACAGCCCTGACTGTACAATATAATCAGCAAAAATAACTGTATCTTATAAACAAGGGGTACTGTACCAAAAAAGACATTGAGGCTCTTAACTGAATGACCATGGTCCTGTGGGCCATCATCTCAGTAAGTGTTGGCATGGAAGACTGGCAACTAGACAAATACTAGAAAGTCAGATGCTAAATAAATACCCCAATCCTTCCCACATGAAAATATGAACATACTTAACATCTCAGCCATTAAGGAAATGCAAACTGTGACCACAGTGAGGTTCCACTTAAAAATTTAATGTAGAAAATGTTGGTAAGGATGCTGAGAACTTGGAACCCTTACACATGGTGCAGACCCTGTGTGAAATGCTTTCACATTTCTTGAAAAAGTTGCATATAGGGTTACTATACTACTCAACCCTTCCATTCCTAGGTAGCTGTCCAAAAGAAAAGAAAGGATGTATTCAAACAAAAAGGGATGTGTTCTTCACATCTGTCAAAGTCATGGCAATGAGAGAGTCCTAGCATGAATTCCAGAAAAGAAAAGTGGATCCAAATAGAAAAAAGAATTTTGCAATGACATTCATCATTGGAAATTTGCAACGTTACATAATCTCTCTTGGTTCTTATTTTTCCCCCTTCCCCTGCCCTCCCTTCAACCCCTCCATCCCTCCCTATTTACAAAGACTTTGTTTCCATTCTTTCCATTTTCTCATATTAATTCCATTCCCTTCTTTCCTTTCCCCTACCCCTCCCACTTCCCCTTCCTCTTTTCCCCTTTTCTTCCTATTTCACATTATCTATTATACCTTTTAGTCCTTATTTACACTTTCGGTTTCTCACATCAGAGAAACGATTCAGTATTTACAAATGTGTGTCCTGTTTCCTAAATATTTTCTTAAGGGCTGTGGAAGGCTACAAGGACATAGTTGTAGAAAAAGAGACCAAGTAGAGGTATTTGATTGAGCCACCAAATGAAAAACAGCCTATCCAGAGCTCTATGAATTGAAACAGTGTATGAAATAATTTAGGTTTTAAGAACTAGGAGAGGCATTTCTTTTAGGTTAGAATTTTATGTCAACAACTAGCAAACAGGTAAACTTGATAGGGCCAGATATTGTACCAATGGTCAGAGGACACCCAGGTGAAAACCTCACTAGTGAGTGTGTCTAATACCAAGCAGGGGCAGAGATCAGGAGAGTTGGGAGGCCACCCACACCTTCTTACTGGCTACTGTATATAAGGAGGTGAGCTATGCCTTGGAACCTGCCCTTCTTGAGTTGAACCCTTTCTGAATTGCCTTCATGGGAGCTGCAGGACTGTGTGCTTGAGCACCAGAGGAGCCTCACACCCCGTGCAGCCTTGGGGGTGGGGATGCCAGGCTGGGAACATGCAGAGAGCATTGCCTCACACACTGGGCTGCAGAGGATGCATGCAGAGGCTCAGGAAGGACAGGCGTCATCGCAGCACTCACAGGAGTCCAGCCACCTGGGCCTGGAGACTGCGCCAACTGAGATCTGGCAGGCATATTTGACCCTGCAGACTCTGTGTCTGCCTGGCCCACCAGGGACTCATCTGAGACACAGACGGCCCCACAGGCCCTGTCTGCAGTGGCCAGGCCTCAGGACTCTGGGAGTCTTGGCCCCCAGCTGCCACTCACTTGGCCTGCCCCACCCTTGCTGCTCAACCTCCATGTGATTGGCCACACCAGCTGCTGGATGGGGCCTGCTGGCTTTGATTCCCTCAGATCCCAGCCTGTGGGAAGCTATGGCCCCACATTGTAAGACCTCCAGGCCCACAAATATGGAAAAGAAATAACCACTGGAGAAGGTGAGTGAATAAATGAAGTGTACTTCCTAACATGATTGAAGGTGTGTTATAAGTTTGAAATTATTGAGAAATAAAGTATGTTTTGCAATATCCATAAGAATATTATGCCAGAAAAAGAAACATCCAATGTCACTCTATTGGCTAAGTGATTAGTGAGCTTTCTCATTGTGGAAACATCCACAAGTAAAGAGGAGGAAGCTTTGGCTTATGTCTGTGGGGGATTCAGTCCATGGTTGGCTGGCCCCAAGACAACAACATCATGGAGGAACTATGTGGCAGAGGAAAGCTTCTTAGTTCATGGTGGCCTAGAAGCAGAGCAGGGAAAGAGAGATAAAGGGATAACTGACCAGACAGAGACACCAAGGTCATACCTCCATGTTCCATGCAGACACACTCAGTAGTGTACACCAACAATCCCTGGGTAGATCTCAAAGCCAATCAAGGTGATACTCCATATTAATTCATTTATATGACATTGATTATACCATGTTGTTTGTTATTATATATGTAGCTCAGTAGTTGGTAGTGTTGTTAGTCTCTACCTGTGCAAAATTTATCAATTAAATTTTATCATGGTTTTTTAGGTATAGGAAAAAGCAATATATATGTGGTTTACATGGTTATTAACATCCAGTATTGGGTTTGAGGTATACATTAGAGACATTGAATCATAGCCTTTTCCAATAAGGATATATTACTGAGTTTGTTTTTCATGGAAACAGAAGGGACAGAAGTGATGTTGTCTGAGCAGACTCATGGATGAACAACTTGCCTCTAGACAAGTAGAATAATTTAACAACATTATATTCTGCAGACCATGTGGAATGGGCTGCAAAGAGTTGAGCTACAATGGCAGAGTTCAAAAAACTTGGGAAGAACTACCCACCCTGGTTCGTGTTGTAGAAGTGAAGAAGGAGCCTGGACTTCTTTCCCACCTGTGTCTTGTTATCCAACTATCTCAGGAGCCTGATGCAGCTGTTAGGTCAATGGCTTTCAATATGTGGGTATTTTGGAGATTTTTTTTTCTCAAGACAGAGGGGGAGTGGATTTTTCTGTCATCTTGAGATGTTCAGCCCCAGATGATGCTAAATATTATACAATGAACAAGAAATCTTTCATTACACATAAATCATTTTAGGGTATATTGACATGACTGATTAGGGTATATTGACATGACTGATTAGGGTTTTGGGTTTGATCATGAACTCAATCTCAAGCCCTTTTCCCCTCTGTACAGGCCCAGTTGATGAGTCTTATCCTTTCATCCCACTTGTGAGTTACAAATAAAATTTATTTTTACAAGTTCTATCTTTTAAGCTTTATTTGGTCTTTCTGGATTTCAGATTATTCTCCATCAAGAAACTGATAACAGTTCCAAAGCCACTAATGATCTTACTATGATACAAAGCACAGAAGTTTCACCTATGAGTGTTTTCATAGCTCCTGTGGTGTGACAGGCTGTGAAGAATAGCCACAATAAATTTGTCCCTAGAGTTCATCCAGAATATCACCATATTCAATATAACAGAATTTGAGGAGGAGGTACTGGGGATTGAACTCAGGACCTTGCACTTGCGAGGCAGGTATGGTGCCACCGTGCTAAATCCCAGGCCCAGTATAACACAATTTCAAACAAACAATTGAAATAGAAGAATGTGGTTGAGTCTCCAGAAGATTAAAGGTTGAGGTAGCTACACTATTTGAAAGGGAGAGGTACTTATAAATGATTAAGATTTGACTAGAGAAATAGTTAAATGGGTCCATAGTGCTGTGAGAGGAACAAGAGTTTGTTCTAAAAAGGTACAGAATATGTAAATCCCTAGGCATAGAGCATTTCATGACAATATCCTACTGGAATGGTGAGGGAACCAATCATACAGAGAAAAAAAGGGACAATTCACAGTAAATCAGCTGTTTTCCATTCGTCATATGGATATGTTCATAGCATCTATTTTTCAATAAGTAATACTTCTTGCATGTTTTGATTCCACATACAGTATCCTAGAATTGTCTTTTTCTTCTTCATTAATAAGCACGGAAAGAAAAAAGGATGATCCTAATTTAAATACATAGACTTGATTTGAGTGTATTAATCTCATAACTCATCAATATTGATATAAAGCAGATGAATAAACTGTAAAGGGGAGCACTGCCTTAAGTCCAGTGACTTGAAGCTGTGATGTACAATGAACCTAAAGAGGAAGGGTCATGATCATTCCCTTAGGCCCTCCTGAGCTGCAGATCTCTTTGACATGTTGTCTCCAGATGCTCAGAACAGCTCTGGAAGGAGTGGTGAAAGGCATAAGCTGCAGAGCAGTAGAAAGCAGGTGACATATGTGTCAATTGTATTTGGAGTTTTGTCCTTTCAGAAGTTCTTATTGCTGACCATGGTGCTCACCCTGGGAAGTGGTTCTGATATGCAAAGTGTTGCTGGAGTCACACTGAAACATGTTCATATGAAGAAAATCTATGAAAAGCATTCATAGAGATAACATTTATATAGTCTTCTAAAGAACTTGTTGATATATTTGGCAGTTTATTTTGATCAGACACTGTTAATTTTACTATTTTTTTGTTGTAGGTAAAAAAAAATACCTGAAATACAGGTCTTAAAAATAAAAGGATTATTTTAGTTCATGGTTTCAGAGATTGAAGTCAGTTGTTATTAGACTCGAATGGAGAAATAGTGGAAATACTGCATAGTGGAAAGAAATGAAGAAAGACTTCTACATGAGAATCAGGAAGCACAGAGCAAAACAGGTATCAGAGAGGAAGGTGGAGGGAGAAGATAAGGTCCCTAATGTCACAACTCCAGGACTCAACCAGGCACACCAGCGGTGTGTTTTACTGCTATCTTTCGCACCTCTCATGCCAAACAAGATATTGATCAAGAGTGTCACAGAACTCTGGGAAATATTTTCCTTCTAACAATATTACTGTGTTGAAAGACAGAGTTGCAACTTTTGAAGAGGGAATTACAGGGCACAAGGAGCTTACAGTCTGAAGTCCTTAGGTTTCCCTGCCTCAACACCAGAAAGTGTGTTTATTCAGCAATCATATACGTCTCTTTGGCATGTATTTTCTTAAATTAGAATGAGTAAGTCAAGAGATACAGCATGGGAAACCCTTGCCCATGAAGCCAAGAACCTTATTCCTAATTTCCTTCTTCTCACGACAGCAGGCCTCCCTCTTTTCCGTTATGTCCTGGCTTTGCCTGGACTTGTGAAGCTCTCGCACAGTGATTTCTCTGTGGTGAGCTAAGTCTGGAACTGGCTTAGCAGACTGGTGGCCCATTTGGAAGAGCAACATACAGGAAGAGCCCACCAAGTCCAGTAAGAAGACTGGAGTAGCCAGGCACGGCGGTGCATCCCTGTAGGCCCAGCACTGGAGAAGCTGACGCAGGAGGATCACAGAGAGCTCAGGACCAGTCAGAGATACATGGTGAGTTCAAGAGCAGACTAAATTACATAGCAACACCCTGTCTTAAAAACAAAAAGAGGCAAAAAGAAGCAGCTCTGCGAAGCCAGAGCAAACTTTTCTTAAATGCAGGCTAGGACAGATCAGCATCCTGGGAGACAAACTGGTCAAGAAGTGTCTGGGTTATAATCTCTCATTTGACTTGTGCTCACACCGGTGAAGATTCGCTTCTGTTGTCGCCCTCCGCTCAGGAGGCGGGCAGTGGAGCAGGAGCCAATCAGTGTTGAGGGGCGGGCCGTATGAACTGTCCAATCAGGTGGCCCGGACAAGAGGGTTTTGTTTCTTGGTTCCAAGCCACAGATCCTGAGCTCAGTGCTGAGAGCCGCCCCACCCTGGTAGACTGCCCTACTTTACAATTTCTACTGGCTGCAGGCTGCGTGGGAAGGACACACGAGACCCTCCAGCCACGCAATGGTGACGTTGTGGGACGGGTGCCCTGACGGGTGACCAGGGTGAGGTCTGGGCGGAAGCGTGGGAACAGCAATGGCGGCCGGGGCCTCCCGCTACTCCAGAGTCAGAGTTCCTCCTGGTCTGGGCGCCTTGTACACTGTCCCTCTCGCCTTGCCTCAGGCAGGTCTGCTGTGTGTGCAGCTCCCCAGCACTCCACTGCCACCCCGCCGGCCCAGAGTGCAGTCTCGCCAGCCACAGCCCAAAGCTGCATCTCTGGCTGTGCTCTGAGCTTAGGGATTGTGGGCAGACCCTGATTCCGATGGGGAGTCGATCTGGCGGCTGTGGTGTGCTGGATCCCAGGTCTCATTCTTCTCTCCAGCAGATCTGGAGGACCTCAGTTTTATAAATGTGTGGGATACAGGGTCTCAGAGCCACACTTAAGCCCCTCAGGCCAAGGCTGCTCTGTGATGAGGGTAAATTGCCAGAATTCCAACATGTGCCCCTAAGTCAAACTCAGGATAAGTGTTGATAATGCCCTGAGAATTGAAAGAAAAGATCTGGGTAATCGCAGCACTGGGGAGGCTGATGCAGGAACTTTGTCGTGAGTTGGAGACCAGCGACATCTAGGCCAACTATATAGTGAGACATAGTCAAACAACAAGACAAAAGAAATCAAACAGAAGAAGGGGGAGGGGGAGGAGGAAGAAGAGGAAGAAGAGAAAGAAGAAAAACAATGAATGAGAAATATTCAATATTGTTGGGGATGTGAGTTGGTGGTAGAGTGCTTGCCAGCCATGCAGTGAGCTCCTGTGTTACATACATAGCAATGCAGAAACAATTTTCATCTTAATAATTGATGTGGCACCTCTACTAACGGACCACTTAAGTGAGGCCTTCCCATGGAGCTTAGAATGCTGAGAGAAGTGGAGAGGATGTTAATGTGTCAGCAAGGTCAGGAGAAAGTGTTCCTGCTAAGGACCACTTCCAGAAGGAGATGCCTGTTACACAGTGTGGGAATCATTAAACTTGGGCATCTATGCAGATACGTGATTTGGTAGGAGTGGAAAAAGAGAGGGGTAGCACCTCAAATAATTGCTGTAGGCCTTGGACCATAGATGCTGTTTTAAGAATTGAAATGCTGATTGAGGTGGACTTTATGTTAAAGGAATATTGTAGTAGGAGTAAAGTCTGAAGTTTGAGGTTGGCAGCCATATGAGTGGTCAGTGATAAAGGACTTTTCTGTGCAGGGAGGAGCAAATGAAAAGAGAAAGAAAGTAGGAGAGGAGGAGGGGATGGTGATGGTGGTAAAATCCATGCCTACAGCAGACAGGGTCTTCCCCTGAGGTCAGATTTTTTTCTAGTGTGACAGTAAGGGAGTTGTGTGCTGGCTCAATCTGAGAGTGGGTCAAACATCACAGGCACTAAGAAAGGAGAAGACTTGGTAAAATTTAGATAAATTTGTCTTCTGGTACTACTAATCAGGTAAACTAATCTATTTTCTTTGTTTTTCAAGGGTTCTACCAAGTAATTCATCCTGGCCTTGAACTTACTATGTAGCCCAGGTTTGCCTGCAACTTGTGGCCATTCTCTTAAGTGAGCCTCCTGAGTACTGAGGCTACAGGTGTGTACCAGCACACTTGTCTGAAAATTTTTTTTGGTACCCAGGATTAAACTCAGGTCCTTATGCTTACAAGGCAGGTGCAGTGCTGCTGAGATAAATCCCCAGCCCTGTCCACAATTGTTTTTGAGGAAAAAGTGGAAATTAGAAAATTGTTTGGCTTCCTCTGGCTAAAAGATTGGTGGCTATCATCAGCTAAATGTAATGGAAAGGAATTTCTCCAGGATACAACAGATTTTAGGTGTGGTTGATGTTTTTATTGTACAGAAAATTTAACCTGGGACTTTTCTCTGAACCTTTTGAACACTTTTAAATATTTTTAAAATTTTGTGATGCTCTCATTACAGAGCAGCATTGGTCTGAAGAGCTCACTATGTTGCCAGGGTTGCAGCAAAATTTTGATCTTGTTTTAGCCTCCTGGAGTGCTCAGATGCCAGGAATGTGCCGCCATGCCTGACTAAGCTAGGAGCTTCTTCATCACCACTGTTAACCAGGATCACTGTGCTTGGTGAAATGAAACTTCAGTGAGGCATGGTGCTGCCCACCTTTCATCTGAGCCACTTGGGACACTGAGGTGGGATTCTTGCAATAGCAAGGCCAGGCTGGACAATGGAGCAAGACCCAGATCAACATACAGCAAAATCACTGGGGCTGTGTTTCCAATTAAAGGAACTTGTGTAACATGTGCAAGGCCCTGAATTCAGTCCAGTACTAAGGCATAAAAGAAAAAGTGATAATACTCAGTAGAAAATTTACTTTGATTTGGAATTTCATACTGTTTCCACACTAGTGGTCTGTGGTACAATACTTGCTTCAGATGCTGGGCAGCAGCAGTTAGTCCTGGCTTTAGCAGTGACAGGACACCAAGTGAAAACATCCAGTGATTTACAGTGCAGCACATTCAATAAACTACATGGGGTATTTAATATTTTATCATGAAATAAGCTATGTGTTACATACATTTTCTCAAATACAGGTTAATATAAGTGTTTATCAGTTTTAGAGGAGGCAAGGCTTAGCAAAGTTTGCTAGATTATGTATGTTCAGTGCATTTTCAATACATTATAATTTGAACTGCCTGTGGGTTGATCAAGATATTTTCCCTTGATAACTCAAGCAGAATGTGTCCTTCAACTCTTTGTAAAGTGCTTCTCTGTAGAATGTGAAATTTATCAGGTAGTACCCTGTGTTGAGTGCTGTATTAATCAGGTTCTTCCAAGGAACTCAATTGGGATACATTATGAGTAGTGTTTTGATTTTTTTTTTTTTTTTTAAAAAAGCAGTGCTGTGGCTTTTGTGTTCTGATTTTGGTTTGGTTTTATTTGGTTGTTTATTTACTTGCTGTGGTACTGTAGAGAGATGCATCAGTCTGGTCATACTGTCTGGCTTGTTCCACGAGGACAAGAGAATAGGATAGAAATTACCAATGGTCAGACACGGGGCAGAGCAGTTTGACCACAACACACCAATCATGTACAATGCTGAAGTGAAAACCCTTCCATTCCTAGTTCTATTTTGTGCTGACTGTGGGAACCGTTCTTAGTGTCTCAGTCTTAGAGAAAGTGTTTGGCTTTCTACCCTTTTCTGTTTTCCCACTGCCTCTTCCCAGCCTTAAAGGGCTGAACTCTTGTCTGCCTCGAACAGTCACCTCCCAGACTTGTGCTCTTTTTCCTTTGCAGTAACTTACATCTCTCTAGGGAAAGAGATGACCATGAGCATTTGTTCTGTGTTTTATACGTGGCTGGGGTCTGTATTCCTTGAAACCTCGAGGTCTCCTGAATTCCCCACTCTGTTGACAACTCTCTCATGTTCATATCCTGGAGAGTCCTGTGGGAATGGCCTCTGGAGAAGGGCACAGCTGAGATAAAGCACAGAGCTTCACTTCACTCACCTCTAGCTGGCCTCTATGTCTCTAGTATGTGTCATCCTAACACAAGCTGTAGAGACCTTTGCTAGTTTTAGCTCCCATAGAATCTGAAAGGCAGTGAGAGGGGAGGAGAAGAGAAAAAGCACCTGACATGGTGGCCCATCCCTGTAATCCCAGCACTTGGGAGGCTGAATCAAAAGGATTGCCATAAATTTGAGGCCAGAGCCTGGGCTACTTAGTGAGACCCTGTTTCCAAAAAGGAGAGAGAGAGAGAGAAAGTGTTCAAGTACAGACTGAGATTTTGGTGTCACTCAGCTTGGGTTTGTAATATAGAGTTAGAAAAATGTCATTTTGTGGGGTCTTTTTGCCTTCTCAGGGTCCCATGTCATCCAGAAGCTTATGTGTCCACTACACCTGCTAGGTCAGAGGTTTTCAGCCACTGGTGATTCCATACTTGAGAAACCATGTGGATGTAACATAACACCTCATTTGCTTTTTCTACAGTTATGGGAAAGCAGGCTTTTCAAGTTATGTCTGTGATATAAACACACTGAAAGCATTCTGTTTCTTGCTGCCTTAGAAACAGATTAGAGAAAATGCCACTCATGCTCAGGAGCATGCTTGCTAGTGCATAGAATGTGTATCAATTTAAAATCTGATACACACTGTTGTACCAAGAGAGCCAGTAAATCACCAAACACTGGGACAAATGACAAAGTTAAAACTGAAAGGAGTTTATTCATGCACATGGACTCCACTCCCTAAGCCCTGAGTCCAGGAACAGCACAGTTTATATAGGGTGTTATAGGAGCATAGCCTTTATAGGTGTTATTTTAAGAAGAGAAGTTCAAGGGGAGGTTAACATGTTTTTGACTAGTTGCAAAAGTATTTTTCACAACTCAGGTATCTTGCTGTCTTGTCAGGTTAGGGCAATTTACAGTAAAGGGAGGCACCAGGCACTATCTCTTTCCAAGAAGGGATGAAGCAAGTTTACAGAAGCAGAACAAGAAGTTACAAAAACATCTACTTTATAAGGGGAGGGGCATGAGGGGAGTTCATCCACAGGCCAAGATGGCTTTTCTTGGGTTTATCCTGGTCTCACACACCATCCACACTACCACCAGGGGGCAATAATTCCTCTTTTTCTTCCCTGCAAACTTGATGTTTTCAAATTTGATGAATTTTACTGATTTGAATTGATATTCCTTTCCATTTTTCCTGTCTTTTATGCCTTTTTTCCCCTTTCCTCTGTAAACTCTTCTGTAATTTATTTGCTTATGTGTTCATATTTGTGTTCAGATAGTTCTCTAATAATCTATTTTCAGGTTTTTATCACTTGTAGAGAATGAAAATACTTTGTATAACTTATTTTATCAAGGATATTCTCTGCTGAGCAAAAGTTCTGTTACTTTTTGTATCTTTTTACAGTCACCTTAACATTTGTGTCTCTACAAATTTATATCTGAAGATTTTTCCACTCTTATCAGATGAGAAAGTGATTTTCTTAAGCCTTCTTCCATGTTTTACAGTTTCTTATTTCATATTTTTGCCTTGTATCTCTCTGGAGTGCACTTTAAAATGTTTTTGATGGGAAAAAAAATCAGATTTACTTGGCCCACATAATGTATAATTTTTCACCATAAATGTGTGATCAGTCACTTCTTCCTCTTGATTTGTACTGCCAACCACATCAAATCTCACTTTAGAATACAGAATAGATATTTCTTGATATTTGTTATAAATTTAGTGCATCTAAATTTTTTTTCATATTCTGATTTAAAGGACTAACTCTACAGTGTGTCACAAAAAATGGAAAGGAAAACTTCTCTTTACTTTTTTATTTGAGATTTTAAAAATACAAGGCTGTCCTTTGTTTTTCTGAAGGAATTCCAGAAGATTTTTGTCACATACATAGTTGCTTCAGTGGTAGCATAAATACACTTGTACTAAGAATATAGTTTGAAAATTTTATAGCATATCACATCGTCAAATCTAAGTCTGTACATTATTTTCTACATATTCAAGTCATCTTCTTTGATTTGTATCTTCTTTTGCTTTTTTGAGACAGGGATTCCCTCTGTAGTTCAAGTGACTTTGAACTCATGTAGCCCAGGCTGGGCAAGAACCTGTGTTTTCTTTCTGCCTCAACCCACCCAACTGCTGGGATTAAGTTCTTGTGATAGCATTTCAGGTGCAGCCTTATATACAAAGACAATTCAGTTTCTCTGTTAAATAGATAATTTAAAGAAATTAGAGATTACTGAAAAAACCTTAGTCTGTTGGTGATTGGTAGAAAATGTTGATTTGTGGGATTTAAAATGCTCCCTTTCAAAAAAAAACAAACACCCACAATACAAAAACTTTGTACAAAGAAACATAAAAATTCCAGATGGCCATAACTGATCACACTACATAATTCAGAATGGAATGTCATTGGTTGAAAGTTTCTCAACTCATTTCTTTGACAGCATCAATTTGTGAACTAGCATTTATATTTAATTCAGCTGCATTTATGACCCAAGATCTGATTTTCAAAATGGCACCAATTTTCCTTAAGTATAAGAACTCTATTTTTAGCAGCAATTATATCGCTAAATGTTAATAATTGGTAGAACAAATATTTTAACATCTACTTTGCATTCACTGGCTATAATATTTACAAAAGATTAATATCTACATAAAAAATTCTTTCTCCCAATCCCACATCTTAAAAGTTTTTCCTTGTCCCTCATTTCTGACCTCAGTGGAGAAGTGTAGGAGTTTCAGACAGGATATGTATATATACACTTAAGATAGGATGCCTGGCTCCAAGTATGAAGACAAACGCAAGACAAGATCATTCTTATGTTCCAATGCCCCAAAGGCTGTGTGACAAAGAGTACTGACAACCTAGAAAAGATGAGACATTGAAAGACATACCCAACACCCTAAGCCTGTAACAACTGAATGGCAAGAAGGCCATTGGCCTCTGCTGGGACACAGCCATCACTGACTGGCACTGAAGGTTAGACACCAAGCCTGTGGTTTTTGGTAAATAAGTTTTAACTGAAGATATGTCACTAAGTTAAACTGAAACTATGTTTTAAGAGCAACTTACACTGAAGGAAATATGGTTCTAAAGTGTTCTATGTAAGGAGAAATTATAGATAAAAGAATTGGCAACTGAGCATGCTAAATTCCATGAAATACAAATTTCATGACAGTGTACTACATGCATTTCATTAACAATATTTCTGAAAAATTAACTATAGTTAATAAGAACCAAGAGAGAATATGTAAAGGTGCAAATTTCCAATGATGAATGTCATTATATTGTATACCTAAAATGTGCCAATGATTAGAATGAATAATCGATAATGCAAAATAGGAAGAAAAGGTCCAAAGGGGTAGGGGTAGTGGGAGGGGCAGGGGAAAGGAAAGAAGGGAAAGGAAAAATGATGAGAAATGGAAAAAATGGAAATAAAGTCTTTGTAAATAGGGAAGGGTGGAGGGGGTGAAGGGAGGGCTAGAAATGGGGAAAAAATAAGAACCAAGATGCATTATGTAAAGGTACAATTCCCAAAGAGAAATGTAATTGTGTTGTATACCTACAATGTACCAATGAAAGAATTTAATAAAGTGTAGAAAAAAAATTAACTATAGTTGTATTGCATTTTTAAACTGCTATTGACTTTTAGGAGAAATAACCATATCTGGCTGATGGTGACAAAATACATGAAAATTCAGACAAATGAGCTGACAGATTTTCCAAATAGCAAACTGAAAGTCCTTTGTCACAACGGAGAACCATAATAAGAGAGCCTGAATGAATCTGCAATTTATGAATTAAAATCATGATCCCATGAAATAAGTTCTGAGATGGATGGATTTTACTACCAAAAATATTTTAATTAATTCCTACCACAGATTTGTTGACTAAGTTAATGCTGTAATTGAGAAAACAATTTAGGGGGAATATACCCATTAAGTAATTTGACCTGTGACAAAACAAGCAACACTGCTTCTTTGGACCAAAAAAACCCTGAAAATGCTGTGAAAAAAAATGACAACCAAAATAAAATGGGGAGGGGGGTGTCACAGTTAAGACATCAAAAAAAAATCCACATGGCTTTGGCTTATTAAAATATTTTATGCTATTTTTAAAAAGATTTGAAAGCATCTGAAAACTGCAAATTGTTTGAAATCCTCACATGGCAAATTCAGTCAGTTTGTGAGCATCATTCAGATGTTTGCCAAGTACAGTACAGAAGCTTCTCCCTGATAGGAGTCAGTGAGGGTGGCAGAGGGCCTCTTGACTTGGCCTGTCTGACACTGATCTGATGGCACCACAGGGCTCTGTGCACATTGTTATCTGGGAGGAAGGGGAATGTGGAATTTCCTTTGGTTGGGGAACAACCCAGCTTTAGTTTTGTTTATAACACTGGAGAACTTTGATTGCATCTTCTGCTTTGAACCACTCTCTTCCTTCCTATATGAACAGAATCTTCCCAATGTTCTAATATTTCAGTGACTGTAAGAACATAAACATATGTTATGTACTTTCGGTCTTGGTTCTGCTAAAATATTTTCAGGAGCCTCCCCAATTGTCCTCTGACTCCTGCCTCCTCATGAACTTCCCTCAGGGCTACACCTCCCAGCTCCTTCTCAGGCTCTATTGTTCCTCCTGGAAGGACCCCCTGGTTTGGTCACCAATTGCTCCTCACCAGCAACATCTCCTCCTGCTCACTGCAGAAGCTCAGAGTAAGCCCACTTTTTTAATCCCTTGCAGCACAGGTCTGAGTCAGGTTGGCCTTGAGCTTCCTCATAGAGGCAAGCACCAGCAGCTGCCACCCCACCAGGCTGCGGGGAGAAAGCCAAGTTAGGGCAATGAGGCCACTCAGCCCCTGGCACTGGAGCTTGGATGCTGGGAGGGGAGCTCCGCCACTGAGCCAGAGTCTGCTGCTCTCCTCTTCTCCTTGCTCTGTGCCAGAGAGCCAAGGCTGGAAACCTTGCTGGAGCCTTGCGCAGGGAGGGGACAGTTGTGAGAAACCGACCCCACTGAGCAGTGCCAGATCTTCTTTTGGTTTTTGAGACCAGCATTCCCTATGTAGTTCAGGTGACCTTGAACTCATTATGTAGCACAGGCTGAATAAGAACTTGTCTTGTAGTGTTGTGGCAAGGGAGTCTAAATGACCTTTCAGAGTAGGGTAAAATGAAAAAGTTTATTGCCAGGCAAGGACAGCCTCAGGAAACAAGTCCTTCTAGCCTGACCACGAGTTAAGACAGTTTCTTCTTTTTATACCTTTTACAGGGCAGCTTGTGGTTACACACCAGAATGTGGCAAGGGCATGATAAAGCAGCACTAGGTGTCAAGGGTAGCATAAGTTGCAATTACAGAATGTACCAAGGGTGTGGTACAGCAGCATTAGGTATGGGGTACTTAGGCACACTTCAAGGCTAACTTCTAATCTCTCTGGGAGCAGGCTGCCCCCACAAGAGGGAGGAGGCCCACCCAGAGTTTCCAAGCAGGGACAATTTTACACAAGTTTTAAACCACACACAAGTTCCAAACAGGATTTTAGCACAGTTTATTAACATATTTTACAGCAATTATCCATCATGTTTGGTAACTCTTTCTGCCTAAGTGTGGAAGTGGTGGTGCATGCTGAAATCCTCACCCTTGGGAGCCCTAGGTGGGAGGATCACTGTGCGTTGGAGGCCCACCTGGGCTACATAGTGAGTTCACCACCAGCCTGAACTACACAGCAAGCCCTTGTCTAAAAAACAAAAACAAACCCCCAAACAAAAAACAGATAAAGATCTTGTGGTTTCTTCCATCTCAGCCCACCCAACTGCTGGGATTATAGGCATGTGCACCATGCCTGGCTGTCTAATTTTATCTGTGCATAGTATTTTTCTCTATGATTATGTTGCAGATTTTTAAAGAACTTATTGATAAGGTTTTATAAAGGCAGATATATAATTCCTTGGAGGTATATGACTATTGTTGATAAAGTCCTTTACAGTGATATGTGAGGAAGGTTTTCTTGTATAAAATAAAATATTGGTACAGATTGAGATACATAGCAGAATGGACCATCATTTAACTTCTTTGAAGGCCCTGGTACTGGAGAAAAAAAAAAAAGAAACTTGTGCAAAAAGTTCAATCTTCCAATAAAATGTTTTTAAGAATATGGTTTCTTCCCTAAAATGTTCATTATATTCACATGCCACATGTACATTCTTGCACTTTTGATTCTATTAATAACAAATCATTTTTTTAACTTCTACTATGTCAAAAACCCATCCTTAAACAAACCTAAACCAAAGACCATTTGTTTCTCTGTAGTTATTATGTGTATACTAACCTTGACTTTTAAAAAATTGAGAGGTATTCCTTTATACTTTATACTTTCTGATTGTGAATCCCATGGCCTTTTGTATTCATATAGTTTTAGTGAGTATTAAAACTATGAGAAAGACTCTTATTTTTCAGTTGATCTCTAACAAGGTAGATCTTCTTGTCATTGATACTTTCATCATCTGTGGATAATGATTTTGCCTCTTCCATTTCAATCCTTATGTCACTTATTTCTCTTCCCTGCATCATAACATGACACATGAATTTTGCTTTCATGTGACAGAACAGTGGAGATAGTGAATATCCTTGACTCATTTCTGATCCTAAAAGAATTCATGTAGAGTGTCTCCATTTACAGTCCCATATGTTAGTTTTGTGGTGTATGTGCTTTATGTAGTTGTTAATCACTTTTGGCTTTTTATTGGAGACAATAATAAAGAATTGATAGAAATTAAGATTTAGAAATCATTTATGCCAAGATTCAAATGAGCACATGAAGTTTTTCTTTGTTGATTTACCTTTCTGATGCTGAACTATCCTAATCTGATAAAATATACAAACAATATTTATAATATGGGTGAGTGTGTGTGTGTGTGTCTGTTTGTTGATGTGTATGTAGTACTTCATATTGGACCTAGGGCATCACATATGCTAAGGACCAATGCTGCCACTTAGCTTCCTGCCAAGATGAGAAGCTATTTGCTAATCGACCCTTGTAATTTACTATTTAATTTTTTATCCTGGCTTTGAAAATCTGCATGCAGAGGTATTGTAAACATGTTGCCTAGTTTAAGGTAAAGATCATACTAACTTGATGAAATTTCTACAGATTTCATATGTATGTATGTATGTATGTATTTTTTGGTACTGGGGATCGAACTCAGGACCTTGTGCTTGTAATGCAGGAGGTGGCAGCACTGAGCTAAATCCCTGGCCCTATATATATGTATTTTTTTTTATAGACAGTATCTCACTATTAGCCAGGCTGGCCTTGAACTCAAGGCAATCCTCCTGCCTCAGTCTCCCAAGTGGTGGGATTACAGGTATGTACCACCATGCCTGGCTCCCTACCCCCCCCCCCTTATTTTTATTAGACATAGAAAACCTTGACTAGCTGAGCATATCTTTTTTTTAGTACAATGGTTGCATTGGTATGTATTATATATATATATATATATATATATATATATATATAACAAATACATTCATGATGAGGAATTGGTGTATATACATATATCATCTTTTTTTTTTTGGTACTGGGGATCAAACTTGGGACCTTGCGCTTGTGAGGCAGGCAGTTGGAACCACTGAGCTAAATCCCTGCACCTATATCATCTTGATCTATTATCATAAAGTTTCATAGAAGCACCTGTAATCCCACTGGGAGATGAATTTATGAAGGGAAGTTTTCTGTTTGTCACTTGAGTTGCTTGCCAACTTGTTGAATTCTCCACAGTCCTTTATTCATGTACCATGTTTGAAATTTTACATATTACTAAGAATTTATATCTATTATCTAAAGTTCATTTGATGATTATTTAATTATACTTTTTATCTTAAAATACTCTCAATCTGCCAGGTGCAGTGGTACAGTATACTCATGTAATCCCAGTATTCCAGAGGCTATCAACAGGATCAAAATTGGATGGCCAACATGGGCTAATAGTGACTCTCTCAGAAATTAAAATATCAATGGTCTTTCCAAATATTTCTCATTTTCACAGTGAGTTTTGCTGTTATACTTGCCTCGTTACTCCCTGTCTGGTTGATATTTTTCAGATTATTGATTATATTGATATTAAGAGGTTGGGAAGGAAAGTTTTCAATCACAAATAAATGGCTAGTAACTCTGACCTCAGAGCAGAGAGACCAGGTGTAGGCAACACATACCTAAAGGAAGAGCTCCAAATTGCTGCTCAGCCCTTAGAGAAGCCATCAGTGAAATAAGTTGAAGCACCTTGCAGTGGCTGAAATTGAGTAACCTTGGGAAGAATAAATTCATGTGCAAAAAACTGAAACTGAGGATCACCAGGATAATGATTTTATGTCCAATGAAATCTGCAAAGGCCACTTGCAAATACAAAGCAATTTGTAGCAGCATCTGCATTTGAGCTTTATCAGTTGGGATGATGAAGAAATGAGGATCAGCACCAAATAGTTGTCAGGTACAATCACATCCCAAGGAAATGATTTTTGCAATTTACTCTAGATATAATTGTAGAGATTTCATTAACTGGTTAGGTAAAAACATGGGAAAGACCTATTATTTCTCATACCACTGCCCTATTAAACCTATAGGTGAATGGGGGGTGTGTGTGTGTTAAGGACAAACAAATGAAACAGAGTTTATATGAAAAACCTGATGGTTATGTATATATGCTTCATTCTATTAATTGTACCTCCTTTTGTGCCTCTGGAGTTAATTTTCAAGGGGAATTAAGATCAGAATCTCCTGGTATTATTTCACACAAATTCTGTAATTGAAAAGTTGCTCTGCCTATTTTAGGCCTAATCCAATAAAGGGCAAATCAAGGTCAGTTGGCCACAAAAGAAAGTTGAAGAAGCAGTATTTTATATCTAAAACTATAAGTGGCCACTCCTGGGGAATTGCTACTGGGTTTGGAAAAGCAGATTACAATGCCCCCATTGGAATGAGGGTCACATTAATAGCCCATGAGTCCTGAAACAAATATTATTTGCCTGACTTTTTAGGATTAACAAAGACAAGTGTGTTTCAGGGGCTCATGGATGGTTCTAAGTCCCCTTTGTTACTTGTTCTAATATAAGTTGCTCTAAAATGGTTAGTTTCTTTATCAACCTAAATGGGGTCCTTTGATTTACATTGTAAAGGCAAAACTGTTTTGGGCAGAGAAACTTCTTCAATAGCCCCAACTAAAATTTTTGATTATAGCCAATTCCAAAATGATTATAATTCTGTCCTGCAGTTGCTTGCCTAATCCTTTTCCCAGTTCATATCCTATTTTAGACATTATTTGTTGAACTGGTGAGGTTTCAGGGGGCAAAGTAGTACTATGACTCTCCATTCCTCCAATAAATTTCTGCCCCATAAATTTACAGGTATGGGAACTATGTAAGGACAAATGTGTCCCATATGATGATCAAGCCCTTCATAACCAAAGGCATGGAGCTTTGTAAAACCTGTTGAGGGACACCAAGGACTACCAGAGATGTTTTAGCTGGATGTTTTCCTGAAAATGAGGGCCAAAAGCACATGGCAATGACAGATATATTTGTGCCTGTGTCTATTAGCCCTGTAAAGAATTTGCCACTTTAATTTTGCACAAAGGTCAATTTTTGGAAGTCTCTTGGGTGAAATAAATCTCTTCTTGAGGAATTTCTGGCTGAGGATACTCTCAGGAATTTTTTAAATTAACATTATTTAGACACAGCTCCCAGTGCAGAGGAGGCTTCTGGGTCAATGAGCCACAGCTCATAGGACAGAGGAGGCTTCCAGGCCCATGAGCCACAGCTCCCAGAACAGAACAGGCTTCCAGGTAGGTGTGCCACAGCTCCCAGCACAGAGGAGGTGAGCCACCCAGGCACCACCAGTACCTCCCCCAATGAGAAGACACCTAAGCCTCAGAACCAGACTTCTAGATCACCTGCAGCAACCTCAAAGGGAAGTGAGATGGAACACTCTGATACTCAAGAACCTGGGCTCCCTGAACTGGAAACAAAAGAGGATCTGGAAAAAATGAAATCAGAAATAATTTCTCACATAACAGCAGAGATTGTCCCCATAGTTCAAGACATGATTAATAAATCTAGAGAGAACACATAAAAAAATAGAGCAGCTGAGGAACATGATGGAATCCCAACATTGGAAACAAATGGAATCCATAAAACAGATGCAAACAGATTTCCAGGAGATTAAAAACTCCATT
>NW_004624763.1:23908557-23921326 GCF_000247695.1 Heterocephalus glaber | reverse complement strand
TGCATCCACAGCCATGATCTCCCCTGTGCTGGCCCAGTTGTCATCCCTGTGTCCAGATCCAGGACAGCCCCTTCCTGTCCATGTGGGCCATGCTTGGTGCTGTCATCCCATGAGGCGCTGTGAGTCTTTGCTAGTGGGGAGGCAGAGAAACAGCAATAAACATGCAGTGTGGCCATGTGGGGAAGGGAGCCTGCTTCAGCCTCCCTTGGCTCATGTTCCTGGTCCTGCAGAGTCTCTCAGTTCCAGTGAACTTGAGCAAAAATCAAAAGACCCCAGACTCAAGACTTCATCTAGCCCTTTTCTGCCCAGACCAAGGCTGAGATCCAGGAATCACCTGTGCATAACCAGCCAAGGAAGGTGGGCAGCCCTTAGGCCGCAGCCTGGCACTGTGGCAGCCCATTTAGACTGTCTTCCCATGGCTGGGTGACAAACTCGCCTGCATGGCCCAATCAGGTGGCCCGCCCCTTGGCTGCAGCTTCCCAGCTGCAGCCACCACACAGCTGTCAGGAAATTTGCAGTAATTCCTTTTATTGATCATCTCTATTGATTTTGTTTATGGCATAAATATACTGAAGACACGTTAAGTAGCTCTAATGGGCAAATTGTCTTTTAATGAATTGCACCAACAGACAGGATTTTACTTTAACCCTGGCTGAGACTTAGACTTTATCTTAGGGGCTGAATGGTTATGGGCAGGCAGGGTGTGAGTTTAGAATCCAAGGTGACATGCGACCAGTGATGGAGATTTTCCTGGGTACAAGGGAATGTACCAAAGCCTGCCTGAATCCCTTGCCAGATAAGAATAGGTCCGCAAGTCACATTAGAAAATAAGATATGGCACCCTAAAATCACACGTGATCCATCCTATCACTTCACTAATAAAGTATGCAACTTTGCCATTTTTTCAAATTTTAATGTTTTCCAGTTGGTCTCCCATTCAGAACTCAAGCAGAAATACAGGCATCACTGTGGATGATTTCCCTGAAACTAAGCTTCTGCTCTTAAGAGATGAGAAGCTAGACTCACACATGATCAATGAGTGTGCTGCTGCCTCCTCCATATGCTTTATTAGTTTCATTTTCTCAAAAGAAAAAAAAAAAGCTGTGTGTGTGCATGAGTGTGTATGTGTGTGCATATATGTATGTATTCATTGTATGTGCACATGTGTTTGTGTGTGTGCACCCAAGTGCCTGTATTTTGGCAGCACTATATTCAGAAACATGCTTGGCAGCTCTAAGCTCATAGGCCAAGCCGTAGCTGCCCACAAATTGCCCAACTCTATGAGCATATGCTGCCCTGTGGCCAGCCTTGCTGATACTTACAGGGTGCTTTGTTACCAGAAGCCAGACCTTGGTAATTGTTATAGTGTAATGGGGAAAAGTTGCAGTCAAAAAATAGTATCTCTCATGGGAAAATAATCCTTTGCCAAACTTGAAAATTGTGATTCCAACAGCTTGGCAGAAAAAATATATACATTTTTGACAGAATTATGGATACAGCCAATGAATCTAGAGCATACTTGAGTTCTAGATTTTAAGAAACAATCATTCAAGGCTGGCCAGATGAGAAAGGGCACTTTCCTTCCACAATCTATGAGAAAAGGAGTGGCCTTTCCAATTCTTACTGATCACAACCTCAGAGTCCTCTTGGTGCTGATTCAAGGGTGGGTTCATCTCCAGATTAGTAGAGCCCAGGTCTAGGTTACATGCACAACACTCTGATTCCAGGCCAGGCTCCTAGCTCCCAGCTTTGGTCCTGCCCTGCCTATTCCCATCAGAGATGCCTCAGGGTGTTCTGCCTCTTGGGCACAAGACAGCTGCCTATAGCAATGAATGTTTCCACGTTTCTTATTCCCACCCAGCACAGGAGAGAAAACAGGAAAAAGGAAAGAAAAGAACAGTCCCAAGATGGGATGCATGGATTGACAGTCACATGCCTGCTCCTAAACAGTTACAATCCCAGGAAGGACCCAGATGGCTGGAATTTTTCCAAGCAAGGTTTTGTCTAGAATCCTCCAGGAGTTGTGTGAGGTGAATGCACATCTCTCCCAAGTTAACACCTGCTATCCTTCAGGTCTGAGGATGTGGAGGTCCATGGGGTCTTTACTGTGTGTGTTCACAGAGCAGTTCCTTTTCTTGAGAGTTTCTTTTGGGTTGCAATTATCTGTTTGTCATCTGGTTATCTGATTAACACCCATGTCTCCGCTGGACTGTAACTCCCTGGCTGCTAGAAATGGATCCATTCTGCTCATCCCTGGCATTAGTATCCTAGGGCTTCCCTAACAAAGGACCACAAACTGGGGGGCTTGAGGAATTGAAATCCATTTTCTGGATGTTCTGGAGGTGAGATGTCCAAAGTCAGGATGCCCATGGTGCCATCCCCTTCTGAGGTCTCTGAGGATCTGCTCCAAGCCTCTCTTCTGAGCTTGCAGCCAGTCATCTCCATGCTCACAGAATCTCTTCCCTATGTCTCTGTATCTCCTACCCATGTGTCTCTGTGTCCATATTTCTCTTCTTACAAAAACACTCATATCCACTAATGGCCTCATTCTAGCATGGTTCCCCTGTCAGGCCCGCATCTCTAGGTCACATTCCAAGGCTTAGGATGCTGCTACGTAAATTACTTGGAGGACATGATCCACCCATAACACCACTGCACCCTGGCATCCAGCACAGCAGTAGGTACTGAGCAGAGGTTCAGGAAGCGTGTGAAGGATGAATGAGGTGTTCATGCCTCAGCTCAGGGCATCCAGAAATCCTAGCTGATCTAAAACTTTTCCATTGTCCATTTTGCCTGACTGAGAAGGTTGGAGAGGGAGAGGACAAGAGCAGATACAGGAGCAGGTCATCTGGTGCTGCCTCAGTTCCATGCTCCCCTCAGTACATCATTGTTGTCTCTCAATGACAAAGCAAAACTTGCTGAGACATTTCTGAGAAATAAGAGCAGTAAGTGGGGCCATGCTTGTTGTTCTGCAGGAATTCAGCTGCTCTATGGAGAAGCCCTCATGGCAAGGGCTGGGTCAGTTTGCATCCAAAATCTACCAGAAGCCAGATGTCTTCAGCCCAGCAGCCCACGAGAATCTGAAGCCCACCATCCACCTCATGGGTGACTGGAAAGTGGCCCTTCCCCATCCAACCTCAAGGACTACAGTCCCAGCTGACAGCTGATGGCACCTTGTGGAGACAACTTGGCTAGGGTGCCTAGATTTCTGACCCTCAGGCACTGAGAGTAAGAAATGTCACTGTGGCTCATTTGTTACACAGCCATCAATAACTAACACATTGGTAACTGTGGTTTTCCTTTTTAGATAACACCAAAAATCACTTGAGCTGGAATTCCAAAACTTACACTTTTTTTCACAATTTATTTTGATAGCAATTAGCTTAGGAAAGTAAGACATTGAAAAATAAAATAATTTTCTTCCAAAGTTGGCAGTCTAAGACAGCATCCTTGTTCACCCCTAATCCCATGAATGCACCACCATCTTATTTGTCCACGATGTGACCACTTTTCTGGTTTATCCACTTGAGCTACCCTACTATTTGCTTAGGGGTCAAAGGTCGGTCATGTTTCCATGCTTAGGATTAAAACCTTACAGATCTAGACCCTGTCAGCTCACAAATTATTCTGCCTCTATTTAGCAGCTAATCTTTAATAGGTTGATCCGTGCAACATCATCCATATTCAATAGTTCATGACCTTCACAAATGGCATCCTTGTGTGGCTCACCTTCACACCTCTCAGAAGCTTCTGGCTGCTCTGTGTTGTCCTTTCTCATGGACCACCTCTCTTTTAGGCTCTGGCAACTTTAGGCAGAGAAACCATGATTCATTTGTGTCTGAATCCCTGGCATCTGGCCCAGTGTTTGCCACCTTGCTGACATCAATAAATATCTTTGGAACAAAATTGTTGATTTGTTTACACTGTCTTGAGAAGTAATTAATTAACTCAAAAAACATTTCCAAAGAACCTGAGTGACAGCTCTGGGCCAGGTTCCAGGGTTACAGAGATGAATCAGTCCCTGTCCCTGCAGCATTCACTGTCTAATAGGAGAGAGGCAGATAGCTAAACACAAAATTACAATTCAATATGGAAAGTGCTTAAGTAAAGGTATCACTAGAGACACGGGCCACAAATAGTTAATTACAGTAGTGCACCACCTAAAAACATCTCAGCCAACCCCAAAGATTATGATAGAACTGGAACAGGAATGCTTAGCTGAAGAAGAAGCAAGACAAAAGGAAACTTCTGGGGAAAAGAAAGAATGCCTCCATGAAATTCACAGGAAGTGTTCAGGAGAGGCTCTTGAAAACTCCAACAAGCTCCTTAAAATGTGTGAAGACATGGACCCCAACCCTGAAAGATTTCATTAACAGAGAGAAAAGTCCAAGGTACACTCTCTGCTTCCAAGTAAATCTGTGCCTCAAGATAGAAACAAACCTGGCAAACCCAAGGACAGTAGGGTGGTTAAGCTCAGCTGTGTCACTGTGCTTGGCTTGGGAGTCACCTGGAAGATTAGTAAAGCCACTTCTGGGTGTGTCTGGGTGGGTTATGAAGGCATGACCTCTGTCCCTGTCCCCTTCCTCCCTGGCACTGCTCCTTTGCTCTGCTTCCCATGAACTAAGCATTTTTGCTGCACCATACCCTCCACCATGATGTTTCTGCTTTGGAGCCAGCTAACCAGGGACTGACCTCTCCTGAAACCATGAGGCAAATATAACCTTTTCTGTTTTAAGCTGTGGGCATCAGGTATTGTGTCCCAGCAACAGGAAAGTGACAATTACAGTCATCTATCTGAACAGTGGCACCTGCTCAGAGGCCTCATGCAGCCCCTGCAGGAGGATTCCAGAAGAGACACCACCATCATAGGAAGTGACAGATCTATGTCTGTCATTGCCCTGAAGCTTTCCAGTAGACAAGATGTGGAAGCAGCAGACAGAGCTATTGATAATCTTGACCCTGTGTAGGACTAAGGGTGTATATTCCTGTTGAGAGTTATGAATCAAAAGCATTTTAAGTGAAAAAAAATTCTTAAATTTAAAAAAGCTCACAGAATAGATATTTTTAAAGTGGGCTGGGAGTGTAGCCCAGTAGTACTGTGCATGCCTAGCATGTGCAAGGCTCTGGCTTCAATCCCCAGCACCCCAAAAATAAATGAAAAGAAAGGAATTATTTTTGTATAGCTGTACAATGTATATATGCTGTAAGCTGTGTTATTATAAAAGACTCAAGTGTTTAAATAATTAAGTTTATAAAATAAAATTAAGTTGCTATAAAGTAGGCTGTTTAATTCATTGTTGAAGAAAGCACAGTGCTTTGTGTATAGAATGAGCATCCTATAAGTGGACAGCGTTTATAAATCCAGAGTGGAGAGCAGTAATGCCCTTGGACCTCACATTCACTCCCTGACTCACTCAGAGAGACTCCGTCCTGGTGAGTGACTATGCACTTGTACCTTTTGTCATTTTTTATGTTATGGGTTTGCAGTCTATTCTCTACATTCAGATGTGTTCGGAGTTAAGCTTACTGTGGTGCTAGACTTGCCCATAGCACCAGGAACAGCAACATGCAGTACAGGTTTGTAGGTGCACAGGTAGGCTGGCTGCAGTTGGCTGTACCATGTATGACTAGGAACCTACATTCTGTGACATTCACACAATAAAGCCACCTAGACCACATTTCTCTAATGTATCCCTGTCATTTAAACAATATGATCATGTATCTAAGATAGTTAAGGTAAATTTGCTCAAGGAGATAAACTCAAGGATAGCAGAGAAGTGGCTGATGACATGGGTCCTGGATATAGTCAGGTCCAGTCTGAAGTCCCAAGCCCCTAAGAATATGATTGCACTTAGTTATCTATTGCTGTGTCACAAGTCACCAAAAATGTGGTGCCTTAAAACAATGCCCGTTCATTATCTCACAGTGCCTGTGGCCCAGGAATCTGGACCTAGTATCTGTCCCAGGCCTCTGGTGCCCAGTGGGGCTGGGGCTCCTTGAAAGGCTCCCCAAGAAGGAGCCACTTGCAAGCTCTGTTTGTGGCTGTTGGCAAGACTTGGTTCTTTGGAGCTACTCACTGTGGGTCTGTTTCCAGCTGGTGTGTGACTGATGTCTGTCCTCAGTTGTTTGCCACATGGTTACCCAAACATGGCCACTTACCCCATCAAAACCAGCAAAGGAGAAATTCTCCAATAAGATGGACATGAACAGTTTCCTGCAATATAACCATGGAACTGATACTCTGTCATCTGTATCAAATTCTACAGGTTCAAAGCAAGTCACTGAACAAGCCCACCACACTCAGGGCCATGAGCCTGCACAAACCCTCCTCATGGGCTCTGTTGCAGGGAGAACCAGTCAGCACATGCTGTGGACAGCTGCTCTCAGAGTTGTGTATTACAGCTCCACCTGCAACCTTCACAGAGGGATGGATGCTGCACCGCAGTGTCCAGAAGTTTCTGCTTCAGGGATGTCCTCACAGGGCCTTCACCTCATCCATCTGGACCTGCTAGCTCAGTCTCACATTCGTATCTCTAGAGTGCAGGGCTGAAAACCTTTGCTTCCCTGAGGCAGTGAAGTCTAGCCCCTGCTGAGGCTGTGTCCTTCGCGTGCGACCTCTAGAAGCCGTCATCCAACTTAGGGTGCAACCCACTCAATGAAGCCATTGTTAGGGCCGGCAGATCCGGGTTCTGCTTTTACTTGTCAGACTCAACATTTCATTCAAATTTGTTTTTTCTTTACTCTTGTTTTTAAAATTATTTCTAAATTATCATAGATATTTTTATAAGGAACCTCAACTTTTATTGATAAAATAGGCACTGGTTAATAAGATAATGTTACCTTTGTTTATACCTTTAATGAACTGCTCAGTTCTTCAGGAAAACATTGTACATATTTACCAACTTTTAAAATTATAACAGTAGCTCATGTTTATTTTTGGAAATATGGTAAACAGAGAAAATAAAGGAAAATTTTCATAATCTTACCAGGCAGAAATAAACCAAAATGAATGTTCTTCTAATCCTTTACCCATACATATATTGAAATTCACCAAAGTTATTTACTTAATTCTCATTTTATTTCCTGCTCATTTCCCCACTGAACATTATGTTGGGAAGCCATTCCTTTCTGTGCCACTGAGCACTTTTTCAAAATGATGTATCCACAGGTTATCTATGCCATAATCTATTGACTACCCACTTCTGTTGAACATTTTATTTTAGTTTTTCATGTTTAGAATAATGTAATGAAAATATTTGTATAATATACCTTCATCTGTATCACTGATTACATCCTTAGGATAAACTGTTAAAAGAAGCATTACTTTATTTATAGTTCATAAGAACTTTTGTTCAGAGGCCTATAAAAATTTGAACTCACATTGGTGATGGAGGAGCACACCCAATTCCCAGCCCTGTGCCAGTACTGGATTTACCATGTTTTAAAAACATGTTCTCACAGGCTTACAAAGCTAATTATAGGAGGTGAACTTGTCTTACTTTGCTTCTCTTAAAACATCTCTCCAAACTTTTCAGCTTCTAATTAAAAGCAAAAATGCCTGATTGAGTCAATATGTATGGACCTCCCACTTGTGTGAACAAGGACCTTGATTTTCAGTTTCTTCAGGCAGTGTCAGCTGGATCAGTTTCTGGCTCAGGTAGGGAGTAAGACTTCCATGTGCCAGGAGGCTCAGAATTGCAAATGTAGCCAACAAGAAGTAAATCCACAGCTACACACCTTGGTGCAACGCCACCATCTGTCAGATACTATTATAAATAATGTCTTTGAGGCTTTTAAAGATGTGTCTGGGAAATGAGGATATGGAAAGTTCCCCTGGAGTGTCAGTTCTGAAATGAATTCTAGTGAAAGGTCACCAATGAAGCTAGTCTTCTCCCAGAATGGTGACTCATGGAAATTCCCATATTCCATGATGGAAGGTGAGAAGGTGAGATGAAGATAAACCTCCTCTTTGAGGTCTATGTCACTAGTAAGGTAATTAACTTTAGTGGCTGGTTTGATGTCTTTGATATCCTTGCTGGAAGATGAGCTATAAAGGGGGAAATTTTAGTTGAATTAAGTTGCCCGAGGAATAAGACATTTTCCCCCAGACTGTAGGGTTATCAAAGAACCCAGTAGGCAGGCATTCCTATGGGAAACTAGAGACATTCCAGTGCCAACTATTCTTGGCCAAGAGAGGTGAGAGGAGGTCTGGGCTTCAGGCTGGAGTATCATGCAAGACCACTTTCTTCTACTTATATGCTCAAAACTTCGGTTTCTCTGAGAGCTCTCATGAGAACGAAGAGCAACCAGGACACTTTTCCTGCCTAAAATGTCAGAAGTGACAGCAATTGCTCTTTCTTAGGCCATCCAAAAGTGTTCTGCAAGACAAGGAACCCACTCCCACTCCAGCATCCATGAACCCAGAACCCTCTGGTACCCACACTCCAGGCTGGCTCCCATGCCAGCTCCTGTACCTCTCACTCCACTGCACATATGAATGGGCATATAGCCACACATGTGCAAAAGCACACATGCAAACACATGTGCCTGCCACTTCCTTCATGCATGCCCTTAGCCTAGTGGGAATTTATTGTTTTGTTGACGTGAAATTCAGTTCATTTTTCACTCCTAGTTCCTCTGTTTTTAGCATTATTGCACTGGCATAGAGGATGAAGGAAATTTGACAAAGATCAAGTCATTCCTCTGGTTTGGGTATTATACACCCTTCAAAAATGGACAAAACCTACATTATTCAATATCCACTGCTGTATATATAGCACAGTGTAGTTGTCATGGCCTAAGTTCACTAACACATTTCAAAATTTTACAGGAAATATTTTTATTTTCTCTAGATTTTAAAGAGGAATTAGGGAAATAAATATCTCTTCCCTCCTACCAAGGAGAAAAAAAGAGTGCATTTTTGGCACAATAAGGGTTCAGAGAAAGGGAAAATAAACTAGGTGCTATGGCTTTTATCTAGATGCTCTCCAAAAGCCTCATTCAGTCTTAGGTAGAGAGTTTCAAAAATGGCTAGATTAGGGTGTGAATATGGATTGAGGATGTGATACTGGGATTAAGGGTGTGGATAGTAAAAGCCTCATCCTGAGTGTGGGTGTCACCAATCAATAAGCTTACAGCCTGGATGGAATATAAAGGGGGAGAAAGAAGGCAGACTTGCTGCTGCTTGCTGCCTTCTGCCTACCCTGCCATGGGCTGTTTCTCCTCTGCGATGCCCCTCTGCCACGCCACCCTGCATTGCAACCATCTGATTATGGATCGAAACCTCTACAAACCATGAGCTGAAATAAATCTTTCCTCCTTTAACTTTGGGTGTTGAGAATTCTGTCTCAGCAATGAGAAAAATTAAGACAGCAGGTAAACACATGTCCCACTTTACCCCCAACAGAATCCATCATGGAGGAGAAGCCAACATACCAAGGCTGTGACCATATCAGCTCACTTCATTAGTGCCAGAAAGGAAATTCAAGGCTCCTTTTTGGTTTGGGTCCTAGAGACCTCATCTCAACTTTTCCCCAGAATTTGGGGCAAAATTCAGAGAAACTTGGGAAGCAAACAACTAAGTTGAGACTGTGGCTCAAAGCTGATTTTGACATTTGCCCTGGGATACACTACAGCACAGAACAACTTTCTCTCATCTCATCATCCCAGATTTCCCTCTACAGAGCACATGCTCCATGCTGTGGAAAAATATGCACACACTTTTGTGTTCTTCACATCATGACATAGGCAGTTGGGGCCTTAGGGGATGAGCCTCCAAAAGCCAACAAAATGGGTCAAGGCTGTGGGACAGAAAGAATTGTGTGTTAATAGTAGAAGAGCTTCCCCAAACTGGTTGGTCCCAGGTGTTACTTGATGCATTAATCCAGGATGCTCATGGCTGCAGGATGGGCTCCTCCTGCCAAGAAACACACAGCAAACTCCAAGCCAAAATGAGACTGCCAGCTCTGCAAGTCTCTTCTATGGGTCCAGACAGGACCAGACAGGATCCAAGACAGGATCCAGAGCTGGCCTGAGGGCCCTGAGCAGCCCTTGCTGGGGCAGTGACAAGACCTTGTGGTCACCACCATGGGCTTCCTCACTTCATCATTCAGAGTGGGTTTTGGCATTAGGATTAGTGTGATTTAATGCAAGCACAACAATAACTTCCTCACCCACTGTCTAAAGCTTTGAGGGCCCATCCAGTGCTGTTTATGAGCTTTGGGTTCCATCACAGGATTGAGTTCTACTTAGCAGATCCTCCCTGTCCTCTTGTTCCCTCCTTTCTTGAGGAGCTTCATGTTGCCACTACAGTACCTATGTGCCCTGTGTTTCTCTACATGAAGCTCATGCTTTAGGAATTCAGAGGCTTGAGGGCCAAGCAGCAGGCTCCCTCCTGTTCTGCACTGACCACCATACTGACAATGAGTCTCAGGATCTGACCCTTGCACACATCTGTCAGCTCTCCCATGAATCCTGAGCCCATCTTATATCTACAAAGTCCTGGCTAGCAGGAGGTGTTGCCATCTGTCACCATTAGGAGAACTGACTTGTTGATTGTTTGCAAATTGTCTTCTGGTTTTGACCCAGATTTATACCTATAGCTTCACCTTGCCCTTTCTCACCCTCCTCTTTTCTGCTGGGTAGAGTCTGACAGAAAGCTCAGGCTTCATCAGAGATCACGTAATCCATAGCCCAGCAGCTCTTTTCAGTAAGGGCCAGAGAGCAAGCATGCCACAACTGCAGATGGCACCCAGCTTACAATGGTTTGACTTATATTTTGACTTTATGGTGATGTGAGAGACACACATTAAGTAGAAAATACTTTTGAATTTTGATCTTTCCCTGGGCCCATGCAGCATTATCTGTCCTTTTGAGATCCTGGATAGCAGCCTTGACCCCAGCTCCTGTCAGCCACGTGCTCACCAGGCAAATAATTGACTCTCAATGGTGCAGTGTGTAGAGCTTGGTGTTTGGCAGGTTAGGCAGAGTAAGTACATTTGTAACTTAAGATATTTTCAGTTTCTCAGGGGTTCCTCAGGACATAAACCCACGTGACCCAAGGAGCCTCTGTACCAATGCTTGGGGTAGCTTGTAAACTTCACAGAACACTTGTGAACACATGGGTCTCTGTGTTCTAGGAAAACTCTATTTACAAAATGTAGCAGTAGGAAAGCCAGGTGTGGTGGCTCATGCCTGTAACCCCAGGACTTAGGAAACTTGAGGCAGGAGGATTGCTTCAAGTTTGAGGCCAGCCTGAGCTACAAAGTGAGTTCAACACCAGCCTGAACTACATAGCAAGACACTGTCTCCAAAAAAAGGGCCCAGGGATTTAGCTCAGTGGTTCTGCTGCCTGACTCGAAAGTGCAAGGTCCCGAGTTCGATCCCTGGTACCAAAAAAAAAAATATTGGTAAGTAGGTACATTCTCAGGCAGGGCCCTCATAATCTTTTTTAAGATGAGGAAAGAATTGTAGTAAGGTTTACTCTTCAAACAAGGTCATACAGCCAGTAGACATGAGGACAGAGTTAGAATCAAGGTTCCAGACTCCCTGAATTGGGATTCTTACCACCTGCTCTGTCTCCTGTGGTGTATGTTTGCCTCAGAGCCCTAAGGAATCTCTTAGACTTCTGTGATTGGCTCAGATCTGTCAGCCACCCACAGGATAAAAGCACTTTATTGTCTCCTAACAGGAAATTGTGCAGAAGCACAACACTATGAGTGCTAGCATCCTTGGCTTGGCCCCTGGTGGGCAACACCAAGTCTGTGTCCAACACTGTGTAGATCTGTTGCCCTCCTGTAGTCAATGAGCTCATATCAGAACTTCATTCTGGTCACCAACTCCCCACTCTTTCTCCAAATGTCACTTCCAGCCACCAGAGACAAGAGAGAGAGGGTATGTGGAAGTACAGGACACATCCATGTCCCCAACCCTGGAGAAGAACTGAAGAGGGATGCTTTCCTTTCAAAGAGTTGGGAAATATATTAATTTGTCCTGCAATTAGATGAACGTTATCCTTTTATAAAGATAAGTACTCTTCGGGAGGTAGCATTATGCATAAAGGAAAAAGAAACTATTTTGTCAAATTCTTATGTGACTTTGAGGCAGTTCATTTCTCAGAGACTCAGTTTGCAGATGTGAGCAGGGAAGTAAGACAATTTCCACTTAAAATGTTCTTATTCAGACTGTAGAGAGTGATGATATAATTTACCTAACATGTTGGGACAGCTCTGCCACAATGACAGGGAATGCTATTATTAATCGTTCTAGATCAACAGGCAATATGTGGGTCTAGGTATTCAGCTACCTGAGGAAAACATGGTCTCTACTGCATAGATAGCTGTAAATCTTGGTTTTTTTCTTTTTTCTTTTTAATAATTAAATGGTTTTTTTCTTAAATTCTTTTATTGGTACATTTTAGTTATAAAACACAATTGCAATTCTCATTGGGAACTTTGTGCCTTTATATGATCCATCCTGGTTCTTATTTTTTCCCCATTCCTAGCCCAGCCTTCACCCCCTCCACCCTTCCCTATTTACAAAGACTTTATTTCCATTTTTTCCATTTCATATCATTTTCCCTTTCCCTTATTTCCTTTCCCCTGCCCCTCCCACTACCCCTACTCCTTTGGACCTTTTCTTTCTATTTCGCATTATCGATTATTCATTATAATCACTGGTACATTTTAGGTATACAATATGACATTCATCATTGGAAATTTGCACCTTTACATAATCTCTCTTGGTTCTTATTTTTCACCCTTGCCTAGCC
>NW_004624763.1:23880169-23905783 GCF_000247695.1 Heterocephalus glaber | reverse complement strand
GTTCCATCTCATTTCCCTTTGGGGTTGCTGTAGGTGATCTGGAAGTCTGGTTTTGAGACTTTATGTGTTTTGTCATTTCAATTGGGGGGGCTTGCTGTTGGTGCCCATGTAGCTCACCTCCTCTGAGCTGGGAGAGGTGGGACAGGGGCCAGGAGTGGCAGGACAGATGCTGGCCCCAAAGCCCTTTCCTCTGGGCTGGGAGTGGTGGGAAGGATGGTGACTAGGAAGCCCCTTCCTCTGGACCAGGAGCAGTGGGATGGTGGCTCAGAATCCCCTACCTCTAGGCCAGGAGTGGTGGGATGGATGGCAGCCTGGAAGCCCCTTCCTCTCGGCCAGAAGTGGCGGGACAGACAGTGGCCCAAAAGCCCTTTCCTCTGAGCTGGGAATGGTGGGATGGATGGCGGCCAGTTTTCTTTTTATTAAGAATTCAAGCACAAGCACCAAATAATAAATGTAAATGTATTGTATACTTAAAATGTACCAATATATAAATAAAAAATAAAAATAATTTTTTAAATTAAAAAAAGAATTCAAGCAATTCTTTTTTTAATTCATAAAGTTTATTGGTACATGATCACATTCATCATTGGAAATTTGTACCTATACCTGATATATCTTGGTTTTTTAACTACTCAGTACTTCTGTTGTTTTTCAATGTTTTTATTCAAGTTAATTTAGACATGTTACACATTGCGTTTTACTCTTTTTTGTGAATTTTTTCATTATAGATCATATTTGGAGATCATTCCCTATGAATGTATTTCATTTTCTGCTATTAAATTTGAGAGTCTATGTATCTACCTATCTATCCATCTATGCTACAGTCATGAAATATCTTTACAGCTTGAGGCCATTATAGACCCTGCATTGAACTCAGTTGCATGGAGCTTCCTGCTCTTTTGCTTGTGATCTTCTGTGATGACATCTTATCGGGAGGTTCACTGGACCACATGCGGTGTCTGTCTGACTCTTCTATGCTTTCTTGTGTGGGTTTTACAATCCAGCTTCCAGCCCTCTAGTGCTACAAGTGTACCCTCTCTTTGCAGTTTCCATATTCATGATGTTTCTTCACTACAGATCAGTTAAGTTCTCAAAGAACACAGCCCAAGTTCCCACTGCCACCAGATATAACCAGAAAAAAAGCATAAATGTTAATTGTGCATGCTAGGTCAAACCCTTCTCATATTCTTTCAAAATTGGAGAGAAGAAAATATTTCCAAATTTATTTTAGAAGGCACACTGTCCCCCTCATACCTAACCCAGACAAGGGTGTACAGGAAAATTATACACCAATATCCCTCATAAACATATATGCAACAATTCTAAACACAATACTAGCAAGCTAAACTTGCCAGTGTATTGCCAGGACCATTTACATGATTGTGTGGCATTTGTCCCTGTGATCCCATGATGTCTGAATACATTCAAGTAGAGAAATGTGATGCTGCACATTAACAGAATAAAGGGGTACACACTATATGGTCATCTCACCTGATGCAGAAGGAACGTGTGCTAACATTATACATCTTTTCATGGTAAATGTTCTAAGCAAATTTGGCATGGAAATGTAAGTCAACACAATAAAGGTCATTATCACAATCCCACATCTGGCATCACCCTCAGTGGTGAAAAGCAGAAAGCCTTTACTTTAAGGTCAAAAACAACCCTCCCTCACCACTGCTTTTCAACATAGTACTAGAAATCCAAGTCAGAGCAATGAAGCAAGAAAAAGAAATAAAAGTCATCCAGATAGAAAAATGCAGAAGAGAAGCTGTCACCCTTTTCAGATATGATCAAAATCTGTTAGAACAAATTCAGTGAAGTTGTAGGATACAAACCAACATACAAAGTCACACATGTGGGCTGGGGATTTAGCTCAGTGGTTCTGGTGCCTACCCTGTAAGCACAAGGCCTGAGTTCGAGCCCTGGTACCAAACAAACAAAGTCACACATGCAATGGACAAAGACATCAAGACAACAATCTCATTTATGAGCCACAAAAAATAAAATAAAAACTTAGTTGTCTCTTTTCCAGGACAGCTTGTCCTGGTTTCAGGGGCCACTGTGGCTTCTGGGTGTGAACAGACCTCTTGGTGCCACACACAGGACAACCACAATGCAGAAGCCACCTGACAAGGCAGGTAGGCAGGCAGGTAGGGAGGGAGGATAATAGAATCATTCCCTACACACTTGAACTCCTGCCCACAGGGGTTGGTCCATTTTCTGGCCCCTCTCCCAGGGTGTTGGGGTCACCAGAATATTTACATCACTGAGCCAAATGCACGCAGGGATAAAGCCTTATCTTTCTGCCCAAGTTCTGAAAGTCTAGTACAAATATATGCTCTGTCTTGGTAGGAGGTTCTCCACTCTTACAAGCTAGTGGGAATTTTACATTATTTTGTTTTTCTTTTTAAAATTCCAATCCTTGGACAATAAGCAGGGGGGTGTGGGTGGGTAGGGTAAAGAACTGAGAGAGCAGTAATTCCCAGGGTGGCCCTCCTCAGGTGTTGAAATCAGAACAAGTATTGCTGGGGCCACTTGTCTATTCCTATGGACTGCCTCAGCCTCCATGACCCCACCAAGGGTCATGTGTGTGTTGCTTTGGCTCACTCAAGGCTCACCCAACCCCAAATCTTGCCCTGTTTTAGTCACTTTGTCATTACTGAGACAGGATGCCTGACACCCATACTTAAAGGAGGACAGATTTGTTTTGGCTCACAGTTTCAGTCCATGGTTGGCTGGCTCCAATGCAGAAACAGCATGGTGGAAGGTCGGAGCATGGAGCTGCTCATGTCATGTTGGCCAGGAAGCCAACACAGAATGGAAGAATCTTCCAGGTCACACCCCACGTGACCTGCCTCTTCCGACCAGGCCCACCTCCTAACAGCACTCTCAGTGCCTTAATGCACTGATGACTGCATTAATGCACTCAAGAAGACAAACTCATTAGTAAATCACATTTAGTATGTCACTGGGAGTTAAGCACATTAGTGAGTAAAAGAAGATACAGAGGCACAAAAATCAAGACTCCACCTGCTAACCACAAAAAAATGATGGCATCCTGTCATATGAGACAAGGAATGGTGCCAACCATGGTCAGCTCTGGGGCCCCTGAGGAGCAGCATGCATGGGAAACAGTTCTGGGTCTTGCTGGTGGGGGTTTCAGGCAGCAGAAGCACCATCAGATTCTCATCCCATTGTGTTTCTTTCTGCAGTGGTGACTTAAGGGAGCCAACACGTATTTACTAAATTTAAAGCACATAAGTAAATTAAAAAGCAGCAGAACTGACCATTGACTTACTTGGTGCAAAGCCAAGGTTTGGCATTTTATAGTCAAATCATTTAGCCCAAATATCCATGAATGATGATGCATAGTTTTACTTTTGTGTTTTGTCTGTTATCCTCATTTGACAGACAAGGAAACAGGGCTCAAAGAACATACTTAACCAAATGACCAAGGTCACACATCCAAAACTGCAAGTTAGGTTTTCGCTCAGGACTATTAGATTCTAAGGCCTCTTGACCATTACACAGGGAAGCACAAACCATGTTGCCACCAAAATGCAACAGTGTCCCTAACGCGGTCATTGAGAAGATTAAAATAGAGTAAAGCCTGGCAGCAAAATACAGCCTTCCCAGGACCTGGAACCGGGATATCTGGAATTAACAACTGGGCAAAGATAAAAAGAAGCAGATCTTCCGGGGTCAGGAGGGAGCTGTCCGAAAAACTGGAAACAAGAGCCAAGTTGGAGAAACTGAGCACAGTGCAGAGAAAGGGATGAAGCTCACTCTGGGTCCTGGGGAGGGGACCTGTCTGCTGCCACAAGGAGAGCCCAGAGATGGGTGGCAGCCCCAGGGAGAAACAGTGGACGAGGCGGGCAGTTCTAGCCCTTGGGACTACAGCGTGAACCAGCAAGGACGCACAGTCCCAGGCCAGGAGGGTGGCCAACAGGGTCCCCTGGCCTTATTCCCTGGCAGCAATCTGCAGAAGGGTGCCTGGGGTACCCCAGTTCCCTCACACATGCGTCCTCCACATGCTGATCTGGACGCCCAGGGGAACCATGGCCCAGCGTCCTCCTGACACTCGGTGGTGCCTGGCCCTGCCCTCTGCCCAATCCCTGCTCTCAGCAACTGGGCCCAGCCACACACGGTATCCACGCAAGACTTCAGAGGATGGTCCTCAGAGGCAGGGCCGAGACACCCCAACAGCCACAGGCGGAGGACTCTGCGCAAGTGCCACCTGCTGTCCGTGCCAGGATGAACTGGGCAGGGAGAGGTGGGCACCATCCCTTCCGATGGCTCCACGAGTCCCCTGCTCCCCACCCCAGCCTGAGCAGGGTCCAGCGAGCGGCTCTGCTGTCCCCATGTGGCCCCGCAGCCAGCTCCAGAGAAGGGTCCGGGGGCAGGGGGCAGGGCCCCTCCAGGGCAGAGAGGGTCTGCAGTGCCTTCATTTTGGTGTTGGGCAGGTGGGTTGAGGTGTGGACCATCGACAGAATCAGGGCGCCCAGGCCAGAGTGCCCCGCTGCCCCCGCTGCACCCGGCTCTGGGGCCTGGTAGGGACCTGTGCCAGTCGGGGCGCTGGTATAGCCAAGGCACTGTCTGTGGGGCCAGCCCGCACCAGGGGTTGGGTGTCCTGCAGCTCCTCCTGTGAGCCCGCGACCCGGGCCACTCCCCAAGGTCACAGAGCGGCTCGCGCCCCCCCTGCTGGTTGCCGTGCAACCTCCTGGGGCCAGGTCCCTCCGCCCAAAATGCAGGGGACAGTGAACGTGGCCCGTGTGTGCACCTGTGCAAATGACACGGTCCACACTCGCATCCCGTCCAGCGCGCCCAAGCCTTCAGCCACGTCCTGTCTGCAGTGGTGCACCTGTCAACTCGGTGGAAACGGGTCCGGTCCGAAGCAGGCGGGGTCAGCTTAGCAGGCCCCTCCCCGACCCCCGCAGGGGACAGATGCCCTGTCTTGTGCAGGTGGGAGGCCGGTGCCAGCCTTGTAGGGAGGAGATGGGGCCAGGACCCTTAGGGGACAGGGCGGGTGTGCTTTCCCTTAGGGCAGGGAGGATTTTTGGGAGCCCTGTAGGGGGCGTGGGCCCGGGTCGGGCTGTGCGTGGTGCCCCTTGTCCCCGGGTTGGGTGGGTTCGGGTTGCCCCGAGCTCGGTGCCCCCACAGTAGTCCCCACTCGCAGCTTCCGCACTCGAGTGGCTGCAGATCCGAGCCAGGCTCCCGAGCAGGCGGGTCCAGTGTCTCCTGGGAACCCTCGGCCAGGTTGGAGGGAAAACGGGAAGCCCAAGGTGCAGAACTAGGGGCGCCCAGGGCGAGGATCTAGCCGCCCCGCCCGCACCCGGCTGTGGGGCATTGGTTCCTCGGGGCAAGACCCTGCTGCTACTCCGGGTCTGGCATCTCCTGGGGCCCGGCCAGCCCGGCCTGGAGTCCACCCGGGCGGCCTTGGTCTCCGCATCTCAGGGACCGCAGTCACCGCGCGGGCTCGGGCGCCCCCTGCTGGCCATGCAGGCTCGCTGCGTGCTCTCCCCATCAGCACCTGGGGAGAGGCGCAGCAGAGGCGGCCCCTCTACAAGCCGCCTCCCAGACCAGGACACTGCCACGCTGAGGACCGCGTGGAAGCCAGGAGAGCGGCTCAGAGCGCCAGCGACCGGGAAGGGAGGACGCCGGGACCAGCGCCACCCGGACGTCACTGTCCTGACAGCTCAGCCGGGGTCCCAGAGAGGCCTTCGGGACAAGGAAGGAAGCGCGGTCAAAGCATGTGTAAGGCCCCAGCCACCCTAACCCTAAGATGTAACTTGAGATCCGCCTGTGCCACTGTGGAGCTCAGGCGCCCAGCGGGGCCCTCTGAGCAAGGATCCATGCAGGGCGTCACTGTGGCCCAAGGAACAAACCATCAAATAACCGGGAAAGGACAGGGTCCTCCCACACGGAGGAGTCCGGAGTGGTTGATGGAGATGCTCCGCCCTCTGGGGGTGCCTAGGCCCTCACCCTCGCTCTGAGCTGTGCCAGGCAGCCATTCTCTGTTTTCCTGGAAAGCTAAACCTCTTCCAAACAAAAGTTAATTAAGAAATTTAAAGACCTAAATTTAATAAACAAAAAGTAGAAGGAATCATTTCTAGGGTCACTACAGAAAAAACAGAAACCGGATACATCACTCCTAACTAAAAGAGAAAATGAAAACCCAGGCATGTGGCACATACCAGTAATCCTAGATCTCAGGATGCTGAGGCAGGAGGATCACTATAATTTTGAGGGCAATCTGGGCTACATAGCAAAACAAACACACACACACAAAGAGAAAAAAGGAAAAATGAGGTGAATTACTTCTGAAGAAATAAGGAAAAGATTTCAAGCCTACCCAACCCTAACTCTACCCCTCTAACCCTAAACCCTAACCCTAACCCAACCCTAACCCCTACCTGTAACCCCTAACCCTAATCTCCATCCTCTCTCACCCTAACAGTAGCCTATAAACCCAACCCAAACTCTAACAGTAAAACTAACCCTAACCCCTACTCCTGAAGCCTAAATCTAGCCGTAATCCTTAACCCTAACCTTAAACCTAACCCTAACCCTAACCCAACCCAACCCTAACCCTAACCCTAAACCCTAATCTTAACCCTAAGTGGCTTTGACAAAGGTCTCAATATCATGTATTGAAGAAATAACAGTCTTGTCAGTAAATAGTGCTGGGAAAACCGGATATCCATATGCAGAAAAAATGAAACTAGACTCCTACTTCTTGCCATATTAAAAAGTCAACTTAAAATGGTTTGAAAACTTAAATGTGTGACCTTAAATGAGTGATGTTGAACCTTTTAGAGACCGAGTGCCCAAGCTGTGACCCTATAGCCTGCTACTCACCACAAAGTGCCAACATTTAGCCTCAGCACTTGGCTGCTGGGGCGATGCTGGGATGACCGGGCTTGTGCACCAGTGGAGAGGCTCTTCACAGCCACTGCAGACTTGCCACTTCTCCCATCATAACCTTAAACTATGAACCTCCTAGAAGGAAACCCACGGGGAAAACTTCAGGACATGGGCAAAGACTTTACAGAGACAATTCCAAAAGCACAGGCAACAAAACTAAAAATAGACAAATGGCATTGTATTAATTTTTAAAGTTTCTGCATATCAACTGGATCAAGAGAAAACCTGCAAAACTGGAGATAGCATTTGCAATCTATTCACCTAAACAAGTAATTAATATGCAGAATATATAACAAATTCAAAACAACTCAACATCATAATAATATGATATAAAATGGCCAACTTAACTGAATACTCATTTTTTAGAGAAGATATAGAAATGGTCAAGTATAAAAGTTTCAAAATCACTAATCATCAGGAACATGAAAAACACAATGAGATATCATCTCACCTACATTAGGCCATTATCAAACTGCAAAATAATAAATGCTGCAAGGATACAAAGGGAATCTCATACACTGTTGCTGGGAATTTAGTTACTGTAGCCATTATGGAAAATAATATTGCATTTCCTCAAAAAGCCTAAAAAAGCAGAACCACCATGTGATCTAGAAATGTCACTATTGGCATGCCCAAAGGAAAGGAAATTAGTACCTGTAAAAGGTAGCTGCCCTCCCACATTTTTTGAAGCTCTACTCACAATAACCAAGATATGGAATCAATCTAGATGTTCACCAATAAATGACTGGGTAAGGAAAATCTGGCCCATATACTCAATGGAATATAATTCAGTCGAGAAATTGAATGAAACTCTGTCATTTGTAGCAAGATGAATGAGCCTGGAAAATACTGTGTTAAGTGAGATAAGCAAGGCATGGAAAGACAATTATGAAATGATCTCACTTACAAGTAGAAACTAAAGCTACTTCATAGAAGTAGAAATGAAACAGGTCTTCAGGGGCTGGGAAGAGGGACAAGGAAACTGAGCAGAGAAAGAATGGTTAAGAGGTATCAAAAACCACTTAAATAAGACTAAGTTCTAGTGTCCTATGGCACAGTGGTGTGACTATAGTTAGTAACAATTTCAAAATAGCTAGGATTTTCAATGTTCCCAACAAAAAAAACTTTATGTGAGGTGACAAAAATGCTAATTACCCTTATTTGAACATTACATATTGTATACATGCATCAAAATGTCACACTGTACTCTATAAATGTGTACAATTAATCTGTGTCAATTAAACAGGTCCTGCCACAAGCTTGTTTGAAGAATTAAATATTATTTGTAAAATTCTGAAAAAATTCTTAGTTCTGAGACATATCTGGCTCGAAGTTGCCTCTTTATGCAATTCTATGGAAAGTCATTGTTTTGAGAACAAGGGTAGAAATTGTGTACAGTTTTAGATTCAACATGTGTCTCCTGGACTGTTGTGCTAAGTCTGTGGCCTACAGCATGATGATTTAAGTATTATCTCTCACTGCTTTTAAAGTTAAAATGTTCTATTTTGTTGCTGTTTAAATAGTTTAAGTGTGTTGTTTTCTTGTTAGTATTTTAGGTTTTTGTTTGCTTTCTACAATAAAAATGTTGCTCCTCTTTCGGTTGGAGTGAAATGGGGGATGATGACTACATACAAATGGCCAGAGTCTGGAACAAACACTGCAGAACTGTTGTTCTGGAATCGCAGAAAGAAATGTATGGAGACACAGAATTTGTGATCATGGTATCTCCCCTGCCAGGTAAGTATGGAGACACAGAATTTGGATAAAAAAAAACAAAGCCTTCAACTTGCAAGCCGGCAGGACCGCCAGAAACTCATCTGATCAATGTCCGCCCTGTCCTTTATTTTAACATTTCCTTTTATATTTCCTTTTAGCCATTACCTCGTTCCTGGTGGTCTTAGTAAAATTTCTGTTTCTCTTTTACAACTAATTCCTGTTAGTGGTTATAGTCACAGACATATAACAAACAGATGGCGCTTAAAACACATACATTGTAAACTACCCAAACATTTCCACTTTGCTTTTCTCCAGGTTAAATGTTATCTATAGCTAGGTTACAGGTCAAAGGTTCAGTTAGCCATCACCTTAAACAATGAGTTACAGGAAAGGTAAATCTTAAAGGAATGTATTACTTATTCTACTTCAGCTACCTTAATAACTAACCTATAGTTTAAATTTTCTCTATCATCCCTCCCTTTGTCTGCTTTGGGATGATTCTTCTATCCATAACATGTCTTATCTAATTTATCTACATATCTTATTAGCATCATTTGATAATGTTGAGCAGCAGCAATACGCTGATGGATAAATTTTGAAATCCATTGGACAACACAAGGGCCAAACATCAACACTAATATAATAACAAGGAGAGGGCCCAAAAGGGGTCCTATCCATGTTTTCCAACCTTTCCAAGTGAACTCAATTCTATAAGATGGCTCTCCTGTACCAAATTCATTATCAAGAGTCCTAATTTGATCTCTTAGATTATCCAGTGATTCTTGCACTATATTAGACTTGTTAGCATAATAACAACATTCTTCACCAAGGAATAAACAGGTTTCCCCTTTTTGAGCTGTGAGCAAATCAAGAGCTCATCTGTTCTGCAGCATCATGTGGGCTAGAGAATCTAGCTGAGTTTCTAGGGCTTGGAGTGCATCTCGAATTTCCTTGAGGTCTTTCCTAATCTCTTGTCCTTATGAAATGTACTGTTTTTGCCCTGGGCTAATGGCTTCCCCCCTAAAATGAGACTGCCAGTGATTGCAAGTCCAGTTAGGATAGGTACCACCACCAGGTCTTTGTTCGAATTGTTTGCACCAGGGAAGCGATTTGTAAAGGCACTTTTTTATGGCTGCCAGGGTGTAAACAGATGAATTTGGGATTAGAATCCCCAAACTACACTTTGTGGTGATTTTCCCCGAGATCACCTTGCACACTCCATTCCCACAGATGAAAAGCTCCCATTAGGTGCCGTATAGTTGTTTTCCTCATTCAAGAAGACCAAGTTGGTGCAGCTTTCACTATTTTCCTCATGACTCCTATTCTGTCCTAGGAAACAAGTCCCATTTCTGACTGTCCAGTTGGGTATCTCAAAAGTGAGTGCATGGCTGCTCTGGTGACATTAAAGGTTAGGTTGATGTATATTCCTATTGCTTCATAATTCATCAAATTTAAGGGACACATAACCAGCAATCTGATGCCAGCTCATTTGCTTGCATCAGCAATGTATGGGTACTGTTTATTAGATTTATCATATCTATTCCAGTATAGTTCTGAGAGTGCCCTTTCAGCATAGCTTGGATTTCTTGAAGGGCAGGGATCTTTCCTACTTCAGGGGGAGCAGCTTTCCATATGTTTTTGATTTGTAATGTCTATCACTTATCTTTTGAGGTCCATGTTTGGCAGTGGACTGATACCCTATATAAACCTGAAATATTTTTCCTCGTGACCACATGGGATTCCATGGGTCTGGCACATTCATGAATATAGGATTATATTGACCTTGTTTACACTTATCACAATCGCCGGCAACACACATCCAACAATTGAGCTGTTGAGCCAAACCCTTGTTTTTACTTTACAGTATGACTTTTCAACCGAGTATCCCCCACAATCAGAAGCTACCCCAGGCTCCCCATAATGTTCTCTTGGGCAACCATCAAAGAATACAGTGAGTGGATAGGCCCTGGTTCCCATTTTACCATTTTTACAAAATGTTCATCACTAGGCTTAAACACCCACAGTTTGAAAACAAAGAAACTCAGAGCAGTAGTGATCTGGTATAGCACAAGAGTCCATGTTGCTTTTCCTGGTGCTCCCATTCTTCAGCTGTGCATTGACTCACCAGCCTCCAGAGTGGTGAGAGCAGGGCTTTGAGTGTGTTGCCTCCTGGCTTTCAGCATCAGCTTTATTGTTACCTTGTACAATGAAGTCTTTGCCTTTCTGATGTCCTGAACAATGTATTACTGTGATTTTGCTAGGTTCCCACACTGTCTCTAGCAACTGTACAATTTCCTGTCTATTCTTGATTTGCTTCCCTTCTGCTGTGAGACCTCGCTCTCGATGAATCATGCCAAGGAGCAAATGCATAGTGAGAGTCTGTATATATTTACCTTTTTACTCTTTGCTCACTGGAGTGCCTATATGAGTGCCAAGAACTCAGCCCATTGTGCTGACCAGCCAAAAGGAAGGGGCCCTGGCTAGGATCACCTCATCCTTTGTGGTTACTGGATATCCAGCATGACAAACCCCATCTTCCATGAAACTGCTCCCATTCATGAACAGAATGAGGTCAGAATCAGACAAGGGTGCCATTTGCAAGTCAGGGTGGCTGGAAAAGAGCTCACTGGTGACACTCAAGCAGTCATGATCAGGAGGGTCTATCTTTGTGGGCAAAAAGGTAGAAGGATTTAAAATTTTTACAGGAATAAACTGCAAGCGGGGCTTCTCACAGAGAAGGGTTTGATACTGAGTAACCAGGTTATTTGAGAGCCAACGATGCTCCCTTGTATTCAGCAGTTCTAGGACTGTGTGTGGAACCTGCACAGTCAGTTCTTGACCTAAAGTCAGCTTATCTGCCTCTTGGATCAACAGAACTGAAGCTGCTAAGGCCCAAAGACAAGGAGGCCATCCTTTTGCTACTATATCTAAATTCTTAGACAAATATGCCATGATTGATTCCAGGGGCCTACTTCTTGGGTCATCACTCCAAGGGTCACATAGAGAGTAAAAGGCCACTTTACATCTCGTATCCCTAGGGCTGGGGCAGCTGTCAAAGTCAATTTTAATTTCTTAAAAACTTCCTTTTGTTCTACAGTCCAATGCAGATGATTCTCCTCCTGTCCCTTTAGGGCTTCATAAAGGAGTTTAGAGATTTCTGCAAAACTCGGAATCCAAATTCTACAGGAGCCTGCTGCCCCAAGAAACTCTCTCAGCTGCTTCTTTGTTTGGGGTTCAGGGATAACACTAATAACCTTTCATTTCCTAGGCAACGCATGCCCTGTGTTATTTGAAATCCTAAATATTTAACATGCTGTACACAAATCTGGGCTGTCTTCCATGATATCTTATATCCAGTTTTCTTATAAGTGCCACAACAACTTTTTTTTGGTGCCTTCCCAGCGTTCCTCTTGGGTTGGGCTACATAATAGCAAGCTTTCTACATATTGCAATAGGATGCTGCTATATTGTTCTGCCGGGAAGGTAAGCAAGTCCTTGGCTAAGGCTTCCCCAGAAAGCATAGGTGAGTTTTTAAATCCCTGTGGCAATTTAGTCCAAGTAAACTGAGTCTTTTTTCCATCACCTGGGTCTTCCCATTCAAATGCAAAGATGGGTTGACTTAGGGGAGTGATGCAAAGGCAAAAGAAGGCATCTTTTAAATCCAAACAAGTAAACCATGCTGCTTCTAGGGGTATCAGACCCAACAAAATATAGCGGTTAGGGATCACTGGGTGCAGCGCTACTGTTCTGTCATTTACAGCCTGTAGATCTTGCACTGGCCTATAGTCCCCATCGGGTTTCTGAACAGGCAGCAAAGGGGTGTTCCAAGGTGACTTACATTCTCTAATAAGTCCAAATTCCTTTAATCTCATGATATGGGGTTTAATTCCAATTCGGGCTTGCCTGGACATCAGGTATTGTTTTACAGCAATGGGGACCGAATTGTCTTTTAATTTTATAACTATGGGAGGATGATTCTTAGCTAAGCCTCGGGGCAATTCCTCTGCCTATACACCAGGAAACATAGTTTTTAATTTTGGCGGAGCCTGGCAAACATCCACATTGTAACACTGCCATTCATCCTCTCTTTTAGTTGTTACCATCATGATGAGATCTCTTCCTGGATCTAAATGCAGAGATGCATTTCCTTGTTGGCTGAAAGTTATTGTAGCTCCCATTTTAGATAATAAATCTCTTCCTAGTAAGGGGATAGGACATTCTGGCATATCCAAGAATTCATGTTTCACTTTATGGCCTCCAATTTCACATGTCCTTTCATAGCAAAACTGGTGCTTTTCTGAAATTCCAGTGGCACAAATCACTTGGATGTGCTCTCCACTCAGAGGGGCAATTGAAGCTGTTACTACTAAATGTTCTGCGCCACTATCCACCATTAAGGATATATTTTGGCCCCCTATCTTTATATCGACCCTGGGCTCATGGGGCCCTAGCTGCATTGATCCAGGTCTGTGTCAGTCACTGTCTTCCATCACAGGCAACAATGTGCCAGTATCCTTCCTTTCCTTTAAGTCCTGCTTTTTCTTTTCCTTGAGCCTTGGGCACTTATTCTTATCAAGTCCTTTCTCTGCAATATGTACACTGGTCAAACTCTAAGTCCTCATGCCAAAAACCTTTCTTCTGTCTTACTTCTACTTTTGTTCCTTGTCTTTTTCTTCCTTCTCTTCCTTGGCTCCCATAGCTACTGTTATATAAGGAGCTCTCCTTTGATCTCGCTCATCTTCCTTCCTGGCTCTCTCTTTCTCTTTCAGTGTCTCTCTATTCACATACAGTTTCCTAGCTAATTGTAACAACTGCATTATATTCGTGCCTTTCCAAGTCTCCTGCCTTTGGGTGTTCCTTCTAATGTCTGATGCTGACTGGGTTACAAAAGTTGTATTAGCTGACAGTTTTCTGGAACTGCCAGGTCAAATGGTGTGTACATTCTGTAGACCTCGCAAAGCTGCTCATAAAATTTCTCAGGGCTCTCATTCATCTCCTGCTGGGTCTCTGACACTTTAATCATATTAGTAGGTCTTTTACTTGCAGCCTGCATTCCTGCTAAAAGGGCTGTCTGATAATTTCTCAAGTTTTCCTGTCCTGCTTGGGTGTTGGGATCCCAATCAGGCCGCACATTTACTGGGAATTGCTGTTCATGCCAAGCATCTGGATTCTGTGTATCACCTGGCATTCTAGTGGCATTAATCTTTTTAAATTCTCCTAAAACTCTCTGCATTTCTTTGTGGGTTAACAAAGTTCTACAAAGTTTTTTTTACAGTCCTCCCAATTAGGACAATGGGTAGCAAAGATGGAATCAAATAATTGAAGCATTTTGGAGGGGTCTTGGCAGAGAATAAATGACTTTGTTTTCCTCTGGACCTAGCCTCCTTTTGTCCTTTTTTAAGTCAAATCTCAAATACCGCATCTTGGTCTGACATATTTGTGCCTTTTCCCCACAGTTTTTTCTACTCACTATAAAGGAGGAGGTCACATTGTAACCTGTTGGCTCTTAAACCCTTTGAAGATGACCAATGTGCACATATTAGTAACATTCTTAGAATTTAACCCTTTAAGGGCTGGGGATTTAGCTCAGTGGTTGTGGTGCCTGCCTCGAAAGCACAAGGTCCTCAGTTTGATCCCCAGTACCAAAAAAACCCCACAAACTTTTGGACTGGGGATTTAGCTCAGTGGTTTCTCTGCCTGCTGCACAAGCACAAGGACCTGAATTTGATCCCCAGTACCAAAAAAAAAAAAAAAATTAACCCTTTGATGACAACCAACGTAAACATTTAAACTTTTCATAACAAACTTGAAACCAACAAACAAACATACGTATTTTCTTGATAAATCACTCGCACATCTTTTGACATATCTAAACCTTCTGGTCTTGTATATTTCTTTTATCTTTCTAACAAGACAAACATACAAAATTTCTTATATCAAAATTGCATCTCTTTTACTTATAGCTTTTTCATATTTTTTATCTCACTTACTATAGACCTTTTGTCACAAACTTGTCTTTAGCTGTTAAAATTTTAAAGTGTGCCTTTTCTGTTCTCAGATTGTAACACTTTAAATTTAGTTGGCTGACAACAGAACCGTAGTGACCTTGAGTTTTTTATCAACAAAGTACAGAAAAGAGCAAGTTAACCCTATAATTACAATTGAAGAATTTGCAATGTACAAGAAATATTCTAAGCACACCAATTAAACATCAATTCAAACTGAATTACAGATACATCTATCAATTAGCTAAAATTTGTAACTTGATTTCTCTTGTAAAATTTCTTACTTTCTCTGCCTTGTTTTATGTCCGTCAGAGCTTTCTTAGCTGTTTTCAATCCATTACTTATTTTCTCTTTTCAGTTCTTTTTTCCAACTTGAGTGCGAGCCCCATTTGATCTGCTCTGAGTCTGACCACAGCACGCACCCTCTGGTGCACTAAAGTCAAGCAGTTCTCATGCTTTTGTCCCCACCTCCTCAGCACCTGTGAATTTAGCAACACAAAAGAGGGGGAAAGTCTAAATTCTCTTGGTCCGTATTTGAAAGGACCGGTTTCTTTCCAGCATCGTCCTCTTTCTGATGGAGGACGACATTGTTTTTTGCTTCCAGGGTGCACATATGAAGCTAAGGAAGCATTCTGTGGCATAATTTGAGCCATGAATGAATATATGGAAATTGATCTGGATGTTCCCATCCAGGGGTGGTGACTGTTAGCCAGATCGACCAGATGAGACCCTCAACTAGGGATCTCTCCGTTGGCCAAGCTGGGCAAAGTGTGGGCCATTCTAACTCATAAAAGGCTCTAAGATTTTGGAGTTTCATCTTAATACCATAATTTCCAGTAAAACCTTTTTTAAAATTCTTAAGCATGCATTCCAAAACAGTAGGATGCGATGTTTCTGTCCCCACGATTGGCAGATCAGAGTGTTGGTGCATATATGGGTACCCTTGTATGGAGACACAAGACAAAGGTGGGGGATCATTTGCTCACCTGCCTGGCTGCAGGCCTCTCGGCCACTTTAAGGTCCATTCAGGCTAAGGTGGGCTGTCATTTAAGCTCACCATTGTGCCTTTGTTAAATCCAACCACACAATTTCTGCGACAGACTGCACACAAATTCCATGACTCAGGGAGGACTCCTTAAGCAGCACAAGCGCCTGCTCCCTTTATCTTCTTCAGCAGCTTGTTCCACTCACTCTCCAATCCAGACCTCTTTCACTCACACACTTATTCAGAAGTTATCTCATTCCCTCCCGGTGACCCCTGTAACCATAACCAAAACAAACGAAAGAAGCTACCTCCCCAAATGGCAAAGCACAAGGGGTGATCGGGCCCCTGCACTATTTTTGCCCAAAGTTCACAAAGTGAACCAAAACAAATGGGAGGAGCTACCTTCCTAAATGGCAAAGCACAAGAGGTGATTGGGCCCCTGCACTGTATTTGCCCAAAGTTACAAAATACAAATTCACAAAGTGAAACCAAAGCAAAACCAAAAGTTAACAACTAGGGGGTTTCCCAGGGTTTCTCACCCAGCAAAGGAAAGAGATAGATAAGACACCAAGAACAGCAGGCCTCCTTCTATCATCTTCTGTCTTGGGTTTGAGTGATCTGCAACTGGTGAGCAGGTCTCTGTGTTCTGTTGGGGAGCCTCAGAAATTAGTCCTAGGGGCGTGCCTTTCCTCTCAGGAGACAGAGAGCCGCTCCCTCTGGTGGAGTTTGGGCTGATGCCCAAAAGGCCACTTTTTTCCCAATTTTCAGTCAGGGAACCAATTGTTCTAGAATCATGGAAAAGAATGTATGGAGACACAGAATTTGGGTAAAAAAAACAAAGCCTTTAACTTCCAAGCCAGCAGGACCACCAGAAACTCGTCTGATCAATGTCTGCCCCATCCTTTGTTTTAACATTTCTTTTTACATCTTCTTTTAGCCATTACCTCATTCCTAGTGGTCTTAGTAGAATTTGTTTCTTTTACAACTAGTTCCTGGTAGTGGTTATAGTCACAGATATATAACAAACAGATGGCGCTTAAAACACATACATTGTAAACTACCCAAACATTTCTACTTTGCTTTTCTCCAGGTTAAATGTTATCTACAGCTAGGTTATAGGTCAAAGGTTCAGTCAGCCATCACCTTAAACAATAAGAGTTAGGGGAAAGGTAAATCTTAAAGGAATGTATTACTTATTCTACTTCAACTACCTTAATAACTAACCTATAGTTTTAATTTTCTCCATCACTGTGACAGCAGTCTGCTACCACTGTGTTAGCCAATGAATGGTGACAAGAAAGGATTTGATTGAGTATAGCATGTCCAGATGAAAAACTGATCTTCACACTTACCAGTCCCTACTGCGTGGGATAAGGCACTTGCATCATCAAAGATTCAAGTTATGACTTGAGTTATGTGACATTTCTAACCTAGTAAAATATGAAAACTACTTTCATTACTGTTGTACACAGCTTTGTCTTATTGACTCCCCTAATGACTTTGAATTTTCATTTTTTGAAAGCAAGTATAAAGATAGACCTTTCAAATAAAACACTTCCAAAATCTATGTGCCCTTGGGCTTAATGACAAGTTTTTACAGAGAACCTCATACAATTCAATTTACAAAAGAAGATATATGAATTGTGTGGACTTTACCAAACTAAAATTTCTATTCTGTAAATGCCTGTTTAGAGAACAAAAAGACAAGCCACATACTAGAATAAATTCTCTACAAAACACAAACTCAGACCAAATTTGCATGCAAAATACACAAATAATTTTAAACATCAACAACAATCCAACCAAAAATGGGTAAATATTAGAAAAAACATTTGATCAAAGAAAATATTAAGTTGGCCTATAGTTACACAAAAAGATGCTCAATAACATATATCATTTAGGGAATTTCAAACTGCAGTAATAATGAGATATGTCATGGCAATTAAAATTGCTAACTTCTACAAAGCCAAAAAGACAATGTAGGGCAGAATGGGAATAAAAGTTGCCAGCTCTTAGAATACTAGTATCTTGAACATATAAAGAACTTTAAAAACTTAGACACCCCCAATCAAAAATAGGCAACTGAAATGGACTGACATGTCACAAAAGTACAAATGGCCAATAAATATATGAATGCTGAACATCAGTGACCATTACAGAAATGCAAATTAAAACGGTGAAGTTCCAACTTACCCCAGAAAGAATGGCCTTCATCAACAAATTAAATAATAACAAAGGCTGGTGAGGCTACAGGGAAAAAGGAATCCTTGTACTTGTTAGTGGGTAAACTAGCACAACCACTTTGGAAATCAGTATGGAGATTCCTCAAAAAATTGGAATTAGAAATTCCATTTGACTGAGATAGTTACCTTCTAGGTATCTTCCCAAAAGAGTTAAAGACATGATTACAATGATACAAGCATATCCATGTTTATAGCTGTACAATTGATAATAGCTAAATTTGGAAGTGGGTTATATGTCCATCAACCATGTTTTCTTTATCCATTCATCTCTGAATGGATAAAGAAAACATGTATTTACATACAATGGAATACTATTTTGCCATAAACTTCAGGCTAACACTAATTTCTAATTTCATTCCTAAACCCTAACTTAACTCTAGTCCTAATCTCTAATCCTAACCTTAGCCCTAACCCTGTATATCTCATTCTAACCTGGTCTAACCCTAAACCAAACTCTAACTCTTGACGTTAATCCTAAACGTTACCTTAATCAACCACTAAACCGATCCTGAAACTCAACTCTAGTTTTCAAGACTACCATTGTATTGTGAAACCATCTGAACCCTTCCCAGGCACCTGGGCTGGGGATCCAGAGTTAGGGGACTGCAGATACCCATCCTGTGGCTCACCAACAGTTCTCACTTGGATGATGGCCATATTCTGCTGGGGGACCAACAACACCCATGCTGCTCTGGAAGCAGTCCAGTGGATGGGAGACGGTCACCCACTATGACTTTCCAGCTCCCAAACACTGCTCACTGCCATGGTCTAGGGCTCCCAGGCAAAGTCTGCACCCTGTCCCACTGCTTCCCTGCTCCATGCATCTGCCCTGTGCACCTGCTTCCTGATAACTGGGGTGGTAAGGGGCATCAGGTGGGGTTATGGCAGGCATTTGCCCTGTAGAGTAGGGACTGGTCCACATCTATCAGTCAATCTTTACTGGAGAAACAGATATAACGCTAGATATTTAAATATATATGAAATTACAAGATTGGCTTACATTGGCCACCCACAGAGCTGGATGAGGAATAATACAGGAGGATTGCCTGAACACTAGAGACTTAATGATTTAGTCTAAGGTCTGGAGCTCGCTGCAGTGCCCTGAATGAGTCCATATCAGGAGGCCAGAGTCTGCACTAGAATCCAGGAGATGAAGGCAAAGAATGCAGTTCCTCAGATCTTTCCTCTTCAATTCCTCTTTATACCATCCAGGTGAGGAGCCACTCTAAGGTGGATCTTCCACACCCTAGGATGTGGAATTGCTGAGGCAATTCAGTTAAGCTTCTCTAAACCCTGCTTCTCAAGTTGACACAATCAATCAACCATCACAATCTCCTAACACATGGGAGTAGTTTTCAGGGAGTGGCTCCCATCACCCAAGGGAAATAAGGCCCAAAGGAGGACATGGGGCAAGCACACTAAGCACAGGCCTCATTTACACAGTGGTGGGTTCTATCTGACTAGGACTGCATTTAGGGGCTCAGGGTGGTCTTTGTGAGGAAAGAGATGTCACGGTGAGTTCCCAGAGAAGTGGTTTCTACAAAGGTCTCTATAAAGTGCCAGTTCTCACCTGGCAAAGAGGACATTTAGGGGTTCACATGTTCTGTGTTTGGAAAATGTCAGGATGACTTTAAAGAGAAGCAGTTACTGAGCTGTGCCCCTTGGTTTGAGCAGGAATTTGCTAGATAGGCACTGAGTGAAGATACTCAGGTCTCCAAAGGCCTAGGATGGAGGGTGCAGCCTTCTGACCTCAGGTGGGAAATGCAAGGAACACATCCCAGCAGCCAGGGTCACACAGGGTCTTGCTAAATTGCTCAGCCTGGCTTCAAAATTCAAACAGTCTTGCCTAACCCTCTGAAGTAGCTGAGATTACAAATGTACACCACTGCCCCGAAACTTAGATTTCTTAAGGATGTATACAGATTATAAATATTAAGAAAATACCACTCACTCCTAATCATTTTTAAATGAATAAACTTTTAGTGTCTAAATCCTAGCTCATATTAAAAGGAAAAACAAAACTAGTTAAAGCAAGGTTTTAATGTAGCAAAGTTTATTTAAACAAGGACCATAAAGGATTCCCCTACCTGCTAGCCCACAAATTCAGAGCAGGTTTAGAGGTCTGAGCTGAACAGAGGCACCAATAGAGCTTTGACTGGCACAAAGCAGCTGAATTCATCTGCACCTGACCAGCTCTGCTGCGATAATTAGCTGAGAATCAGCTTTGTCCCAATCATCCCAGAGTAGATTTTCAGTCACTTAAAATAGTAAATTAGATAGTAGTTTGCTTTCAAAGGACTCAAATGTGGTGGCCAATTCTAATTTAATTTAACCTCGCCAATAAAACTTTGGAGAAATACCACATTTAATTTACACATTTTTAGTGAAACTATAGTTTCAGACACCTCACATTCATAACACGTTAACATACTTTGGAATCAAAGCAAATTTGTGGGGAATGCCCATACCTCCATCTCGCCAGCCCTGCACCCCAACAGAGTCAAGAGATAGACTCTAGTCACAAAACCCATCTATGAAGCTGACACCCTAACCCAAACCTCAAAGAGAAGCGGTTTTGTTTACAATACCCATCTATAAGACCCACACGCCCAAACTGAACCTCCGGGACCCGGGTTCCCCGCTCCTCCCCGCCCACCTGCGAGCCCACGTAAGGTGGCGACCCCACGTGAGGACAGGTTCGGGTGCCCTTTGAGATCCAAGCATCTACTTCCGGTCCCCCTGCCCACCATCCGCGGACACTGAGACTCTGCCGCCTCCAGCCTGGAGTCTCCACAGCGCCCGCAGTCCCAGAGCCAGCCGCGCGTCTCTACCGGCACCTTGGCCGCGGGGCCAGCGCACCTCGCCCGGGTCTTTCCGTCAAGCCTCCTACACGGGAAAGGAGCTCACCAGTGTGACCCCGGAAAGTCAATGACATCAGCTGCTGAACCCACAAAGCACTAGCTGGAAGAACGGACCCAGAATCCTCCAATTTCACAGAACTGGGACACAAAACTACACGTCCCTACCTAAACACCAGGCCATTAAGCAGCCTCTGTGCAGCTGCAGGACTCGATACCAGAAACCTACGCGCAGCTACAGGACTGCGGTACCCAGAGGCCTATGCGCAGCCGCGTGTTCAGGTACCCGGAAGTCCCCGCGCAGCTGCGGGACCAAAGCACCCTGAAGCCTTCCCACGGCAATAGGGCTAGGTACCTGGAGAGTCCCGCGCGGCCCCGGGACTTCGATGCCCCGGGACTTCGATACCCCGAAACATCTGTGCAGCGGAAGTCTATGGTACCTAGAAGGCCCGCACAGCGGCCAGTCAACCGGGAACGTCCTGTGCGGCCGCGGGACTACGATACCCACAAGCCTCTGCGCAACAGCCGGCCTACAGTAAGAAGGCCCCCGCGTGGCCGTAGCACTAAGATACTGTATCCTGAATCTTTGGCGCAAGGTTACACGAGGACTACGATATCCAGGATCCTCAGCGTAAACCCTGCCGGGGACTACGATATCCAGAAAACTTGGTGTGGGCAAAATTCTGTGATACCCAGAAGAGGGCGTGCTCCCTCAACGGAACTATATACTTTATCTAAAATCATAAGCATTCACCCCCACCCCCGCGTGCCCCACGGTGACAGTAAACAGGATGCTCAGTCTCTGCAGATTCACTGCCCGGGACCTAAGGATTGCAGTCCACCTTAGGTTTACAATACTTGAGTCCTCAGTGAGCTACAGTAGCAGATGTGAACGGCCTTGGTCCAGGAGGGGTCTTTTTCTAGGCCTTACTTGCTCTATTTTTAAAAGCCTTATCCATACATTGGAAACATTTGCGGTTTCAATGATTCAGATAAATAATTTCCCCAGTGATTGGACTTTGATCTTAATATTTTTGCTATGCAAAACTTAATTTTTAGCTCTGTGGGTCTGATCTTTTAATTCTACATTTCAAGTTACAATTAGGAAAATGTTCAGCCATATGCTTTTTGTCCCTACAGATGTGACTTTCTTTTTCACATCCAGAACTCTCAGTGCTTTGATTTTTGTCCTGTTATATATAACTGCAGTACAGTTTTAACTTTTGCCTAGTATAACCAATTCTCCTCTCTCTGGGCTCTTGTCCTGGAGACGATGAAGTCCACAGACACAGCAGTGGGAAACAGATGGAGCATAGTTTATTGGAAAAAACATAGAAAAGCTCTCCCTAACTGAGAGGCTCCAAGGGTGGACGATGAGGAGGTGCCCAAGTTCAGGGCTTTATATGGCATTTTGTTGGGCTCTTTTGGTGGGCGTGCAAAAATGAGACAATGAAACAATGCAGTTGCCAAGTTTACCTAGGATTTTGACATCAGGAAGAGCAGACTTCGTTTGCACCCCTTGGTCCCTAAGGCATATCTCAGTTTACCCAGGCCCTTATACTTTGAAACAATGGGTTGCAGTTTTTAGAGGAACAGACTTCCCCTGCTCCCCTGCCCCTAGCTTCCCATGTCACACTTCAGTGAGGCTCTTTCCCCTTGTATTCTAATTCTCCCAGGGCCTGTCTCAGTGTACTCCCTGAAAATAAGACCTTGCCTTACCTTCCATCACTATTCTCTTGCTTGGTAGCTACTCTGTAAGCCAAGTAAGGCAAGGATAGGCTGATTAGGGGCTGGGATTTTTTATCTCAAGTTTTCAAGGCTGATTATTTTCCAGGTACGTTTTATTTTCTGGGAAACACTGTAGCTGTCTGTTGTCAGTCTCCTGGTCTCACTTGTTTTAGTTTCCCAAGTCAATTTCATTAAAAACACAGTCTTTATACTTTGATATATGGTTTTACCCAGGATGTAAATTCAGCGCAATAAAGCATATAATACACCATATTTCATTTATACTTGCACATGAATCAATTCCTAGGGGTTTTTTTACTATTAGTTTATCTAATAGTGCAAAAATACCATCACAACTTTTTTTGTTTTTTGTTTTGTTTTTTTTGGTACTGGGGATCGAACTCAGGTCCTTGTGCTTGCGAGGCAGACAGCAGAACCACTGAGCTAGATCCCCAGCCCCCACTGTAACTTTTTAATTATGGAGGATCACTTTCTTTTTCTATATGAACTGCTATGGTTTCAATATCCACATTAAAACTCATATTGAAATGTTGTCCTTTTATAAAATATTAAATAAGTGGTGCTGAGGGAGCCTTCCTGAAGTGATTAGATCACAAAGGAATCAATCCAGTCCCAGTCACAGAGTGACGATTTAATGGGTCATCTAGAGAGTTGCACTACTAGAAAAACCAATCTTAGGCTCAGTCTTTTTATGCACTCTCTATCCCCTTTCTCTGCCTTAGACCTCTGCAAGTGTCCTGACCAGCAAGAAGCCCCTCAACAAATGGAGCCTCTCAACCTTAGACCTCCAGAGCCAAGAGCTGAATAAAACTTTATTCATTGCAAATTACCCAGTCTGTCGTATTCAGCAGTTTTAGCAACAGCAAACAGATTAAGACATTAAGCTTATAAATGGATATTTTGCTTCCATGGAAATTTAAATCTATTGGCATTCTTTTTGGATTCACATTAAAATTACATATTTATGGTGTGGCATTTTAAATAATTTTAATTTCTCATACTCAAGAACATTTAATGTCATTTCATTTGAATACAATGGGTGTGTTAGAAGTGAAAAAGAAAAAAATTATCCTTAGTAAGAATTTCAATAGTTACTCTACATAAACAGTGGGGATTTAGTCACACACATGGATGGCCATTGTAGGAATATCCAGGGAACAGTGGATACTGGTTCTGAACTTATATTTATTTCTTGAGATGAAAAACATTATGACACTCTGGTTAAAAGAGTGGTTTATAGAGGTCAGGGGATTGATGGAGTTTTAGCCAAAATCTGACTCAAAGTAGTTCCAATAGGTTACTAGTTCTTCCTTGTGGTTATTTCCTCAGTCCCAGAATTTAAACTAGGATAGATATACTTATTGACTGGTAGACTCACCACATCACTTCCATAATCTTCAAACTAAGAGCTATTAAAAGCCAAACTGAAGCCTTTAGAGATGTCTGTTCTTGGGAAAAGAGTAAATTAAAAACCCCAATATTTCTTCCCTAGTGGGATCACAGAGATCGGTGCCACTATCAAGTACTTCAAAGATCCAGGGGTTGTGGTAGCTACCACGTTCTCTCTTAATATGCCTGCTTCTCTTTTGCAGAAGATAGATGGACTTTGGAAAATAACAGTGGATTTACATCCATTTAATCAAGTTGTGACTCCACTTGCAGCTGCTCTACCCACTATGATTTCTTTTTATGTATTTTCTGATTTACCTCTTTTATCACTGTGAATATGTATGATCAGAGACAAGGATCTTGAACAAGGATCAGAGGAGGAAAATAGCACAAGAGATATTTGAACCTAGCTCTGTCTGACTTCTTTCTACTATACCCTGGTCCTCACAGACCAACCCTGTAATGGTGGAAAGAAAGAAATCCAAGTGTCTTTAGAGTAGTTACTTTTACAGTTAGATTCCAGGAACACGTCATTATAAATTTTAGATTAATTTATAACAGAAATGTATGAATCATCTTAGTAAATATTAGTAAAATAAGAAAAGCTTTAACAATGAAAACAAATTGTTAGAAAATGTATTAAAATGTTTGGTCAAAACATTGAAGTTGAAGAAACTCAGGAAGGCAAGTCCTTTGAAAATATTCTCGGTGTTTCTTTACCAGACTGAAAAGTTAGTCCCTTTATAAGAGCAGTATAACACTTAGCTTCTGACACCATTTGGTCAGTCAATTGTACTGCTCTTGATGTTTTTGCAGACTAAGAGCCCTATCAGGGAAAAAATATCTAATAAAATTAGTGTGTAATGCAAGATGATTTATTTCATTTGTTGTCATTGAACTATTTAATAACTGGAGATTATGGTAGGAGGAACCAGCAGGTGATCAACAAGTTCTGTATGTCTGTATTTTAAACATTTATACCATTTTGTTGCTGCTATCAGCATGTGCATTTAGGGAAACATAATCACTTTTCAGATTCTCAGCAGTAAGCCAAGTAATTTGTATAATCCCTTTTGAACTTAGATTACAGATTGGAAATTAAGAAAAGTTAGCTTTAGCATGGAACAAACTTGGGCCCCTCCACTCTCTTAGCCTCTACCTACCACTGCCCAGCATTTGTTCTATTGCTACCAGCTCATCTACAATCTGAGGCTACTGTAGCTGGGCAGTGTCACTACCCCACAACCATAGCTGATCCCCTAGAACCTTCTTAGTACCAAGAGATACCTTGTTCTTGAAACAAACATCCAGTGGTCATTGTCCCTATTACCTGCAAAAGCTGGAGGGATATCCATTTGAGGTATGCAACAATCTTATGAACATCAGACTCCCACCTTGTACCCCAGTGCCCAACAAAACTTTGATTGAACCTGGCTATTGGAAATGTGTCACAAGATATTCCTAACTTTAATAGCAAGCAGCACTTATTACACTGGTGTCTCTTTTATATACTTATTAATGTGTACACTGGGTTTTGAAATTTAATCATTTGATGTTGCAGCAGTTACAAAGATATTCTACAAATACTGGAAGATGTGGTTGTAAATTTTCTCAAACACGTCATTAAAATGCAAGGATGTCTCCCCGCCTCCATCCCAGGGTCCTAGGGCAGAGAAGCTCAGCCGGTCCCAGCAACCAGAAGGAAGCTCCCCACCTCCATCCCAGGGTCCTAGGGCAGAGAA
>NW_004624763.1:23817217-23835516 GCF_000247695.1 Heterocephalus glaber | reverse complement strand
GAGGGGGTGAAGGGAGGGCAGGGGAAGGGGAAAAAAATAAGAACCAAGATACTCATGTAATGGTACAAGATCCCAATGATGTATGTAAATGTATTCTATACCTAAAATGTACAAATAAACTTAATGGGGGGAATAAAAAAAAAACCAAAGAGACCTGTCTCTAATTAAGTTCATTTTATTTTACTTAGAAATTGGGAGCAGCAGCAGAGGGTGTATTAGGAGTTCCTGAGTGATAACTGCAAGTACTTTCAAAGTACAGTACCATTGTGCCTGCCAAGATCACTGAAATGCTGAGTACACACGGTCATTAATAGATAGGAAACCAAAGTGAACTCAAGTGAGCCTTGCTAAGAGACTTTAGTACTGTGGCTGCACTCTAAACGGATGACAATTAGATGGGATGAAGGTAACCACAGACTAATATACATTTTAAAATCTTAGGGCCTTTGATAACTAAACTGATTTTTCCTAGAAAGAAATAAACACTTATGGTTTTGTTGCTTCAGATTCCATTTTATTTTGAAATAATCATAACGTGTGATTTAATTCCAAGAAGGCATTATGCAAAGCAACAATACAGACAAAGGAGGCAAGAATTAGAACTACCTCTAATTCTTTAATGTTACAGAACCTTTGAAATTTCTGTTTTGGATAAGTCCTACTATGTTAGTTGCAACATAATTGCTCCACCCTAATGATTAAGGAAATATCTATGTCAATAATCTGTAAGCTACAAACATCAATCACTCAGAAAGATTTAAAAATATTGATTTCTCCCCATGATTCTGATGCAGGCAGGTCACAAAATATATATTTAGGGATACTTAAATGCCAATGGAGACTTGAATAATAACAAAAACATTTGTGTCTTTCTAAAAGTGATGACAAAATTTCTATGCCCTCCATGGACATGATATGGTGTAGCAAAAGTAGTACTGTGTATACACCCAAACTTGAGTTCCATCTACTTCTTTACCTTGCAGTTAAACTATTCAGGAGACCTTCATTTTACTTTTGAAATAAAATTTCCTTTCTTTATCAGATGAAAAAAGTCATGTTTTGAGAGCAAATGAAATAATAGCTATAAAACATTGAATTCCTGCCACACAAAGGTACTCCATAATTGCTAAATTTCCTTTTTCTTTTTTTTCCCCTTGATTTAGCCATTGGACTAATTCATTTTGCTTCTACTTTTGCCAACTGAGTTCATACAGAAAAATATGCTAAAAGCCACACAAAGGACATACAGCTTCCCAAACATTCTGTAACACTCTCACTGCCCTCCAGGGCATCCCAGGACACTGCAGTCCACCGTGTGGCCAGGTGAGTCACCAACAAGATGCCATTATCATGCCCTTCCCAGGCTGAGAACCATAGTTCCCAACATTCTCCTTCTGTGTGTAGCTGTGGATTAGAGGATGCTAATGAAGGGAACCATGAGCCCTGGAAGACAACGGCGGAGTCAGCAGTGTTCTTAGATGACGTGGTGGAGGAGGACATGTGGCTCACTCTGGGTTCCCTTTTCTGGGTGAATGCAACAGGGGTCGTGGCTTCTCTGCCTCTTAAGATCTGGCTTCCTGTCCACTTCAAAGGTCAGATTGAAGGGCACCAGTGGCTGCACCCTGACTGCACCTCATTTCCCTGGCTTCTTCCATGCTGTGCAGACCTCTGTCTATTACTTTCCTAATTCCAGTGATACATATGGTGGCTCTAAGTTTTCCACTAGAACACTGACTGATGCTTTAGAATAAATACCCTGGCACTTATGTTGGTGTTCATGTTCCTGCCTGATATGCTTTCTACCAAACACTTACTCAATATAGGAGACTCGCCACCCACATTTTACTTCTCCTAAATTATCACCAGGAAGATACATCTGCTTTGAAGCAATCTGGTTGAATCTCACCTTTACTATGTCAGTTTTTACTATTATGTTTCGTAAAACTTGAGTGTTGACCATGACAGGACAGTGACCCATCCGCTGCACTACAGGGGCAGTTTAGGTTGAAACAAGCTTGGGGCCTCCGTCCCAAAGCTGAAAGCAGATGTGTTCAAGGAACAACTGTACTGACGTCTAAACAAGCTACTAGACATCTGATTCTACCATTTCAATCATAATTTGCAACCATATTTCACCTGTATCCTGTTTGGCCAGTAGTACAGGACTTTCTTTCAAGACAGGCTATAAAATAAACCCTAAATAAAGAAGACTTTACTTACTGTCTACAAAAATCCTCTGACATTCAGCTAAATCTCCTTCCTATCCTCTAACTGAAGTGATAGATTTTACCTCTTGCCAATGTCAGATACTACTGTCGTTGACACAGTTTATTTTAAAGAATATATATGCCACATTTTCTCACCGATTAGTTATGATACAGTATCTGATAAAATTAGGTAAAATAATTTTACTATAGAGTAACAACAATCAGACACAATATTCATTGTTATTTTAGCACCAGTCTGCTTTTCAAAATTTGTTTTGATTTTATGTTGGCCTAGAAGAGATCTAATTTATAGAATTCTTATTATGATCCAGAGACCATACAAGATGACATTCACATATTGATCGTTTTAGTTAGGCATTATTATCCTCACTTTACAAATGATCAAACTCAGGCAAGAAAAGTTAATGAGCTTACCCAACATAATTAGCCAAAAAGTAGAAGAGGTGTATCCAACCCCTGATCTGCCTGATTCTAAAATAAGTGCCCTTTCTACTCTTACAGGGTGCTTCACATTGTAGATCTTATTGTTTTCTTAGGAAAAGTATTCCAAAAGGAGCATTTCTTGGGACCCACTCCGAAAGTCTCTCTTTAGGAGATTTTATTAAAAATGAAGTCCAATGTGACTAGACCCTTGTTTCCTCCCACACACATTGCACACAACTAAGCCAAGATAATTATTTTTATGCTAGTCCATAGAGAATTTAAGTATGGCATGCCAGCAAGCACTTTTTGTGAGGGCTTAGATGGTTCCTGATGTTTATGGGACATTTTTGGTGTTTTAGCTATATTGTACTCATTTATGCAGTTCCTCTCTATGCCTTCATTTCTTGTTTCTTTTTAAAAATATTGATGAATAAAATATCACTGAAAGATCTCTGTAAATTTCAAAGGTTAAGTTTTAATGAGGTGAGAATAATACCATATACAGAGCTATAATCAAGTATCTATAGATGAGTACACTTGTAATGGCAATCTTATGGCCAACAAGGGGTACTAAAAACTTCCTGTGTCACCAGACCCCACTTCCTTGAAATAGAGGTGCAGGAGGAGAAGGGCTGGTATGGACCAAGGTCAAGCACCATGGATTGGGTGGAGACTCAGTATGAGAAGCTATGTTTAAGAGCACTTGTTGTTGTCAGAGTGCTCTTTTCAGGCTTTAAATTTCCTTGTATAGGAATCATGGCCTCTTGGTTCTGTTTATGAAGGGCTTCCTCTCAAGCATCATTCAGTTAGAGAGGATTGGGATTGCCTAATACTGTTAGGCTTAGAAGACTTAGAAGTGCACAACTTAAGAGTGGTCATGCTCCACCTTTTCCCTCCTGAGGGAACTTCAAGACAAGACCAGGCCTAAGATTTGAGTAAAGGGCCCTAACAGCCTAGAGTTTACTCTAAGTCAAAAGTTCCCAATTATATTTCACTGGATATCTTATTTAGATATTAATAGGAGTGTTTGAAAAGGAGAGGAGCATGATATGTCATTTGTGAACATCTACAATATGCAATAGCTCCTGAATGCATTTGGAATGTTTTATGGAAGCTTCTTCATATTTATTTCATACTGTTTCCGAACCATTATTTTGAGCACTGAATATTGAACATAATGTTTGGGCACTGAACACAATTATTCATATTTTTCTTGATAAATAGGCTCTCTGCGTTTGGAAAATCCTACTCTGGCTGTTAGACTAGAAGGGCAACAGGAGACCTCAAGACCCAGGCCAGGAGTCCCACATAAAAATCTAGGTCCAAAGATGTGCTAAAATACACACACATGCACGCACGCATGCACACACGCACGCACACACGTAGACCAGTTTGTACTCTGAGCCCTTGTCTTGGAAACCTCAGTAGCAGACAACTGTTGGAAAGTTCAATATATTGATTGTGGCCACAGATCTTTCATTATAAGATAGCAAATTATTTCCCTTTGTATGGGTGTATTGGGCATCCAGGGTTATACAGGCTGCCTAAGTGCCAGAGGGATATCGCAAAAGTGGAATATCAATCTTTTAGTTGTTGATTTTATTTTGAAGATAAAGCAATTCTAACTGTATTGAATGCATTTCATATTTCCAGTTCTGTTCATTTGCTGTCTTTTGTTACATTCAGTCACATCTTGGCAAAACACTCATTTGTTTTGTCTAGCTTTCTTGTCTTCTGCAGTATCAGTCTAGAAATGAAATTTTGAGGGGGCAGAGATTTGAAAGCAATTTCTCTTGGAACATCACCCATCTTATGCATGCAGAGTTGGCCAATTGCCCATCCATGCATGAATTGTTAATTCTGAGTGTAACTAGTTGATCCTTTCTGAAAATTGATGAGTTACCTGTCTCAGATTAAGAATGTCTCATTATGGATAAGAACAGATGGCTAAAAGTCATACAGAGATATTAGATGCTTAGGTAGGCTCTTAATAAAGTGTCCTTTTTACATAGAAGTGGCTATTAATCAAGCACTATGTATTTAAATATAAACCTTTATAAATGCTGTGTGTGTTGCATGTCAGTCAAGGATGGATAATATATGTAACAGTGGTCTCAATAAGATTATTTCACCTAGCTATGTCATAGCTGTCTTTGTCTGTTCAAGTACATTCTATGATGTTTTCACAACCATGGAATCACCTAATGATACATTTTTTTAGAATGTATCTCTGTCTTAAAGCAACAGCTAGCTGTACATAATTATAGTCTTTTAAATGCACATATTTAGAGCTAGGAATATAGCTCAGTAGTACAGGGATTGCCTAGCATGCAAGACCCTGCATTTAATCTCCAACATTACAAAATAAATAAAAATTTGAAATACACAAATTAGTTTCCTTCATTTCATGGAAAACAAATATTGTGTTAAGGTTCTGATGCAATGAAGGTCAAATTGTGCCCCTTATTTATTGGAGGACATAGTAAACTGCTTTCTTGCATAAAGAGAGAAAGACAGTGAAAGAATATTGGTGACCCTAAAAAGAAATACTTTCAAAAGCTGAGAGAACAGTGAGTCCTCAAAAGTTAACTTGTTAAGCACACATACAATTTAAGACTCATGCATCCAGTATTAAGGGCTGAATAAATTGACAAGACTCAAGTCTGAAAGTGCTGGACCCACATTTGACTTTGTAAGTAAAACAAACTGCAGCCTAACCAGATGCAAGAAAGAGCAGATGCTAGGTTAATCTTAATAAATTATTATTTCCAACACTGATTCAGTTGTGCGCTGTTTTACATATAAATATATGATGTCTGTTGCCACATAAGGAAGATGATGTTATGACGATGCAGGCTCCATCCTCCATTCAGGGGATGTGTGTTGATGAATGGACTGGAGCACTGGATCCTTGACAGGTCATCTCTGTAGTGAGGAAGACTGCTTCATGTTCCCTCGGCTCTGAAAGTTGTTTTAAAACCACTTCAGTCCTTTGTGCTGTTGCTATACTGATGTATAACTTCCATTTTACACTGTCTACACATGTGGCTTATCTGCAGTGAGATGACATGTCTGTGGACAGCAGTCTCATGGAGAACTAAATATCTTCCTTGTGTCAAATTATCCTTGGATAATGAAAAGAATGTAGTTCCTATATTTGCAAAATTGCAGACACTTATTTCTCAGCTGTGATGAACACAATCTAGGCTTCGTCCCTAAAACCACCCAAATGAAGAGGAGTTTAAACTTTGTGGCGTGACTGTATATTTTGCCAAGTTATATCTTTTAACCACTAAACATTATATATTTCATGTTCTAGACAAGTAGACAATATTTCTCATTACAAAGTAATTTTCTTGGTGGCAGGGATTTAGCTCAGTCGTTCTGCTGCCTGCCTCACAAGCAGAAGGTCCTGAGTTCAATCCCAAACTTAGTAATTTTCTCTCAACTGTTAATATATTAATAGCTATTATGAGGACTAATTATCTAACCAATTTTATTTCATAGATGACATAATCCTGTTAATAAAAATCCTTCACCTTTACTATATTCTGCTTTAAAGAAAATTAATCATTAGTAAATTCTCCAAATTACTTATTTCCAACATATCTTCTTTCCACAAGTGATTATTATAATTTTATAATTTCCACAAGTGATTATTATATGCTCTTACTCTAAACAATTATGCACATTTGTGTGTAGAGAGATAGGTAGCGTCCTAATTCCTGTACTATTAAAGTAAAATAATCAAGAATTTTTATTGCTTAGAAAAGAGTAATGAAGGGGAGAAATGACTCCCTTATATAGGATTAAGGGCATTAAATTGGACTCGATGATCTCTATAATTCCCCATTCATCTTAAAATACATCAATCTAAGAATGACATAAAATATAGAAAGAGGGAGAGATAAGGTACAAGTAGAAGTAGACCCCTGCCATTATAATTTTCATTGTCTGAAACTTTTCAAGTAAAACTTTGCAAAGAAAAACCTGCAGGGGAATTTACTGGAATGCAAGTAAACACATTCTTCAACCACCCTCCTTCCATTCCAATACTATCTCTTTCATACTCAACTTTTAGCACAGGGAGACATATCAAGAGAAATATAATTTATGAGGTCATGAATTAAAGGAATGATAGTGGGATGGAGAGAATGAGACAGGGAAGGGAGATTTTTAGGAAGTGGGCTAAAGAGGACTCAGTGAAGAAATGGACACTGGGGAAAGGTAAAGAGAGAAGTCTAGCGTAACTTTTGGGTACTTTCTGTCTTGGGCAGTTAAGAGAAGTCCTTGGATGAGGACAGAAGAATAAGATGACCTGAATGGAAATGACTGGTTAATTTTCAAACAGCTATACTGAGATATAATTTATATATACACAAGCCTTTACTTAAGAAAGTTCAACTCAATTTTTTTGCTTTATGATGGTGCAAAAGCAATATACATTCAGAAAAAAAGCAGTTCTTCGGGTTTTGAAATATCACTGGCTGGTGATACTTGCCCTAGTGCTTTCTCTCTATGTGGGGCCCTTGAAGTAACCACAGTTTCCAGTCAGCCACTCAACTGCAAGGCAAACAACCAATGTTCTACAGGGCACTGTGCTGGTGGACTATGATGTTTGGTAGGTTAGCTGCATTAGGTGCATTTTCAACCTGAAATATTTTCAATTTACAATGGGTTTATTGGGAAGCAACCCCATCTAAGTTGTGGAGCATTTGTATGGAACTGGAAGTTAAGGAACAGACCTAAGCTGGATTTGTAGACTTAGATGTCAACTCAGTGGAAGAAGTAATGACAGATGTGTAACAAAATCAGAAGAAGGTAAAGATTATAGTTTAGAACATTAATATTTCAGGGATTTAATGAAGGAACCAATGAAAGTGTGCTTAGAATAAAACAACAAAGTGTTTTCTATGGAAGAAAAGACTCAGAGAAATTTCAAAGAGAAAATTTTCTACAGTGTCACCACCTGGAAGAACAAAATAAGAATTAAAAAATTTTCAAGATTTCAAAATGTAAAACTTTACATACTACTTTTTAACAATGCAAAATTTCAAGATGTAAAAATATCACAAGATTGACACAGTCATTGGATTTAACAGTTAGAAAGGTTTGGTGAATTTTGTTGGAGTGGTCGGGGTGCCCTGTAGGTGTTGAAGCAGATTGCAGGGGGTGGATATATAAAGAGGTCAATTTGGGGGATGTAAAGTGTTAAGAGTTGGCATGGGGCACATGTCCCAATCCTTCCACTTAATTCTAACTCTTCAAGATTCTGAGAAATAAACAGGCAGGCATATGGGGATGACATTTTAAATGTTATTCAGAGTTCCTTAGGAAGAACTGGGTTGGAAAACAATGGGTTTCAAACTTTTCTCACATATAACCAAGTCACAAGCATGAATCTGACCTGATTTATCTCATCTATGATACGCTAAGGAGCAGAAACATAGAGGGACCATATGTGGCTGGGGCTTGCAGAGACAGACTTTTCCTGGTCTGTTTACACCTTGAGAGATGGAGAAGAGTCCCAGATCTTAAACACCCATGAGAATTTCAGTGAGAAATGTAATAGTGTCAAAGTCACCTTTTTTTAGCATTAGTGATTAGATGCACAGATAACATGGGCTAAAACAAATCAGATCTCGTATTTAATATGGAACATTAAGGATAAAGTGAAAGATACAGCCCAAGTGTCATTTTGAAAGTTCAAACAAGTGTTCACAATAGGAGGTTCATTCCTGGAGAAGATGGGTAGAGATAGATAATTGACACATAGGGAATCAGGAGACTTAAGACCTCAATTTTCTCCAGACGAAAGAAGTGAAGTTGTATACTGAGGGGAAAAGTGTACAGATGGGCTAGAAGCTGGAGGAGAGTGATGGAAGTTAAAACCTGTGAATATGAAAACGTATGATTTAGAGATTGGGTGGTGAACAAAGGGTCACCCTGTGTCCCTTTGGGCCAATGATAGGATAAAATTCTAGGCTATTTAGAGCATTGGCCTCATCTAGAACAAAGTTTCTTATTTCATATTTACTTCTATTTTCCCATTGGCCTCATGAGAAACGGTTTTCAAATATACATTTGTGGAGCAAGGTCTGTCCACAGTGAAATTTTCAATGATCAAAGTGTGTTCAAAATTAGTAAGCACAATATTTTATAGGGTTTTTAAATTAAATGATATTTCTGATTTAAAAACTGTCCTTCCTTCTTTTTGAGGACAAAATATCCATTCTTTAACAAAAGTAGGATAATGGATAATTGTTTTAATTTTTTGTTTTTTACTTAGCAATAACAAATGTTTCTCTAATGTTTAATGAATTCTTCTGCTATGTAAAATCCAAAAGCCTGATCAGTACTGTTCAGGATATTTTCATAAATAATAATGCTATCCACTCTGAGCATAATGGAGCAAATGAAGGACGAAGATAAAATAATTATTTAGCATCTGGAAATATTAGACCTGGATAATGAAGGTAATTAACATAAAGTAAACTTCATTTTCAGGAGCATCCACACAGCAATGTTCAGATCAGGGGATGGTTAGAGATCCATAATAATAACATTGCATTGTTGGGCCAGGGATTTAGCTCAGTGGTTCCGACCCCTGCCCCACAAGCACAAGGACCCAAGTTCGCTCCCCGGTACCAAAAAAAAGAAAAAAAAAAATGCATTGTTGAACTCTCCAGGAGAACTCTCAAATAGCTGCATAGTAGAGACCATAGCTTAACATTTCATAGTCCATGGGCTGAGGATGTAGCTCAGTGGTGCAGCACCTGCCTAGCAAACATGAGGCCCTCAATTCCATTTCTAGTACAAAAAAAAAAGTCATAGTCTATATTGCCAAGGCAACCACACAAGCAGCAATAGAGACTGACATTTTGAAATGCATATGTGGTTTCATTATTTACAAGTTTTAGAGAAGAGAACAGAGCCACATTGGTGGCTTAAAAACATCTGTTCTAATACTGCTTATTTACTTTCTGAAAAACAGACAATGCAATATTATAGGTACGCATGCTCATAGCAAATCACAGGTGTAGACTATTTCACACACATTCATTCATTCATTCAACAAGCATTTACCTCCTGAGCACCTACTATGTGCCTTCCACCAAGAATGCAAGAGTGGACAGCATCGACACAGCCTTTACTATTTTTGCTCTATGTCAGACTATGATACAACAAAACAATTATGGAAACCAATGTACAGGGTCTTAATCTGTGGGGAAGGTAATACTCAAATAAGGAAGAGGAGATGCTTCTCTCATCCTCATGCCTCAGTAAGAACTTTTGGGTGGTGACAATCTATACTGATGTTTGTTCTCACACTCTGTCCTTCTAATAGAGCTATCAGTCAAAAACAGTTTGAGGAAAAGCAGTTCTTAATTAAACAGTGAAAAACAGCAATAGAGTATATCTTGTTCCTGCCAACTCACAAGAACATTTCCTGACAGTATGTCCATAGAACCCTATTAAACAGTATTAATGTTCCAAGAAATGTACTTTGGTTACAGCTATGTTAGTTTCTATTATAATTTAAGATAGTGGTGATGATACTAGCAATACATACATTAGTTATGGGCAGAGGAAAGACTGTGAGTAGCATTCATACCATGGCACCAAGAGAAGACTGCATGCATAATTTATGAATCCCAAAGATATCATTCAACCTTTTACTACATCTCTCATCAGAAGTAAGCAGCAGGATTTCTGCAGTTCGCACAACATACCTCATTTATATGTCATTTGTATACCTTCCTGATGAGTTTGAGTTCAGTAACGTGAAAGCAAAGTCTACTGTCTGTGCTTAGGAATATCTTAATAAGTGACTGCAACACTGTTTTAAAACTATTTATTAAAACATAAGTACAATTTAAAAATGCACCTATAAAGATGTACAGGGGAGAAGGGTTGGTTGCTAATGGAGTCACCTATGTTGGCTGTTGCAGGTGGTGTCTGTTCCAAGTTGGGCCTGGTATTAGATTTAGTGAGCAATGCCACGGTGCTTGGATGGGCTAGGGCTCATGCCCCATTGAGTTCCTGCTTTTGGAAAAAAATCTCTTCCTTGAAAACAGCTCAGGATATTTGAATTCTTCTGTCTACATTTGCCGTCAATTTTATTCAGCTGGCACGGCCCCCATTGCTACCTGGTAATACAATTTAATTTGTAAGGAGAAGAAAAAAATCATAGTTCTTACTTCCCACAGAGGGTGAGGAGATTAAAAGAGCCATGCTGTGTAGAGATTGCAAAGGTGTTATTAGATGGAGACAGTGCATAATTCTGATGCCACTTCAGCATCTGAGCAAATTATACTTTCAGGCAAGTGCTTCTAAATAGCAGAACTGGCGCAACTATGTGTGAAGGACAAGGTCTGCATGATGGTTTGGCTCAAAGCCTTTCTCTAAGAAAGCTTAGTGCAGGCACAGATGTCCCCAGTAGTAGTAACGTGATAGAGCAGCCCTCATGCTGAGAAATACTGCATTGTCTGCCTCTTTCAGCACCCTCTGCATATGTTCTTGTATTTTTATATTCATTTCGCTCTCACACTTCACTGATCTTTTAAATTTGTAAATTAACAGAAAAGATGATTCTATTTCAGAAGAACCTAAACTGAGCTGTCTAATCTACTAAAAAGATGAGGGAAAAAGACCACCCATTTATCCTGGCTTTGGTTAAAATGCCAAATGGAGAGTAAAATGCACATGAACATTCACTCTGTGATGTTAAAATAAAAAAAAAAAACACTGAAGGAAAGTCATTAGAAAAAAGCAAAATGGAAAGGATTTTGGGCTTGTAGCTCTCTTTTGATGCTAGGCATCAAAACAATTTCAGACATTTTAGGACCTTCCTTCTGTGATACTCTGGACAAGATTCTGTGATACTCTGGACAAAATCCTTTGATACACATGAGATGATGCATACAAATGAGCAATACGACATTACAATATAATGCATCAAGTATAGCTGGGTTGGAAACCAAATATTTCAATGTGAAAGCTTGTTGGGAGCAATGCTACATAATTCTAGGGATAAATCATTTGGTTAGCCTAGTTCTCTTGCCTACAGCCCAGCTACAGAATAACTCCAGTTTGGCCTCCGGTCACAACTGAGACTTCAGTGATCCAGTGATGCTGTGATTCTCCAGGACAAGAAACATCCTGGGAGAACAAACATCTGCTCAGTTCCTCATTGTTCTTGGACTGATTAACATCTTGTTTGCCGGAGATGTACTGAACTCTCTGCAAGCCTTCCGTTACACCTTGTTTATCCCAATGTGAACTACTGAACTCTCTGCAAGTCATTTGTTACATTTGTTTCTCCCGATGTACTGAATAAAAGGTGTGGTAAGCTGGGGGCTTTGTCTTTGCCGCCCAGAGCAGCACTGATCAGACCCAAAGCTCAGCCTCTTCTCGGTCTCATTTTTCTACCTTTCCTGTAATTGGCCGTGTGCTGCCGTGGCTCGCAGACCAGGACTAACTGCAGAGGTTCTGGTAACATCCCCTTCCCCTGTCCCCTACAAAAGCTGTGTGGAACTATTTAAGCTCTCTAACCTATTTATTCCACTGTATAATGAGAATAATAGTAGAAACTATTTCATAAGAATGGGACAAGCAATAGGTATAAATTTTTTACGTAGTTTATTACATAACGTGCTCATCAACTAACACACGTTGTCATTTTTCTTTAAAATTGAGTAATCTTTCAAGCATTTAAATAGGTGGAGCACCGGCATTATCTTGTATTTTTATCAGTGCAATGGGCTTTGCTATTGAGAGTGAAATTATACAAGGGGTATCACCTGAATGTACTTATTTGGAATATTTGAAGTAGAATTGTACTTTTCTGTGCCACTAGAGATGATTTGAAATATATACGAACTCAATTTTTCAATAGTGCTTGTAAGTCACTAAAATACTGTAGAGAATTATGAAGAAATCTGGACATGTAATTCTATTTTTGCTACCAAGACACTTTGAAGTGAGAATAATCTAGACAACACAAATTTTTAATGAGATACCAGAAAGTAAAAGTAAGCCAAAGACTCAGCATATACAGCTACATGTATTTAAATAAATATTAATAGCACATCTAATACATACCTATGAAAGTTACTAGATACAAAAATAGTTTAACAAATATAAAATAAAAAGATGAGCAAGGAGCGTGATCTTTTTACTAAAGAACTATCAACTTTAGAAGAGAAATAAGAAGTAACATTAATGTGAAATGAAAGGAATTATAGTAAGCACTTATTGGGATTTTTGGTTTTCAGAGTGAGTTTATCATCTCTCTGTTAAAAAAAGTAGAATCTTAATTCATAAATGTGAAACTATGGTCCTTGAAATTCTTAGATAATTTTATTTCAGGTCATATTTTTTGCTTTTGTTTTAGATATATCCTCTCTGTTGAGAGTGCCAAATCTGAGATATTTCTTTGATTGCTAGCCTTTTATATTTTTCTTTTTGAGCAACTTGCCATTTGTTTTTTTAAATGCCATAACTCATGTAGAAAAGGAATATAGAATTTTAAAGTAAAAGAATCACAACCTTTATTAAAGCAGTTATAAAATGTCTATTTTCAATATGGTATTAGGTCAAATTGACTTTAATATTTTAATACTGTAAAGTAAAAAATATATTTGGGGCTATCAGGTCCAACTGTATTCATATTGGTCAAAGGAATTATCTCTTTTCTTTCTTTTCCTTTTCCTTTCCTTCCTTTTCTTTTCTTTGTTACTCATTTCTCTCTTTTGCTTATTTCTTTCCTCCTTCCCACCATCCCTCTTCTTTCTTTCTTCTATACCAACTTTTTCAAGTTTGCTTGACTATTTAAATTTATCAAAATATCCAGATGTTTCTGTCCTCTGAAACAACAAATGTTTGTACATTAAAACCAAAACTTGGAAGTTTCACCAATTTTCCTTTAATAGAGCTCTAAAAGTTTTTTTTAATCCTATAAACACCTTTGAACAGGAGCAGTTTCCATAAATTCTGTGGAGAAACATGCTACAGTAAGTAGAAAGGTCATTGGCACCTGGCTCTCCTACACAGTTTCTTCTTGATGAACTCTTTTTACATCATGAATTCTACAATTATTACTGGAAAAAAAAGGTGGTACATTAAAGTTTGACTATTTTTGGTAGCAGATTTCTTTTCTCAAATGAAACTTTACAAGCCATACCACTGTATAAAACAGTAAATGATATCATTGATCAAACAATCCACAGTGAACACAAGAAGGTGTGTGTGCTGCCTCCTGGCACAACTGAGGCACCCTGGGATTCCAAAAAAATGCTTTTTAAAACCTTTGAACTAGGAAATCTCTAGGGTTTCTTGTACTGTTAACAGCATGTGAATATAAGTACTAAATAATTCATACTGAATTACACTTTCCTAAATAAAAGCCTTCTGTCTTCAAGGAAGAAATAACATTATGCTTGTGATATTTATTTCCTTTTATAACAACAAAATTCAGTAACTTAGAATTAATCTCCCTGAAAATTATTCATGACCAGAATGAAATTTAAGCACAAAATATGCTGTTATTTTTAGACTAATAGATGAAGGCTGTTGAAATGAGAACAATAGTTTCGTTGACTATGCATGAAAAGAAACTTCTGAATACAATGATCTAACTTAATAAACATTTAAATACTTGAGGACAGCATTATTTCTCTTTATATATCCTCTGTTGATCTAAGATACTATTGGCTTTATTCTCAGTTACTTTTTCATTCTATGTATAATAAAAACTTATAAACCAGAAAAGGATATGTTCCATTAGAAACTAATAGGTCAATCTTTAGTATTAGCATTACTTATTCTAAAGAAGTTTTGTTCACTTATTTTAAACTAACATCAGTTACCATGATTTACTCATTTTGTAAATGTTTCATTAATCTTATCATATTAAAGATGGAAAGGATTCCATTTAAAATCTATAATGCAATACATACTTTTTCCTATGTCACACCCATGACAATATTCAGAGACACTCTATAAGCAGAAATAGTCCATTGTATTTCAGGTATTAGGGATGGGAGACAGATAATATGAGATTTCCATCTCATGAAGGAGGTCCTGCTACAACATTATCAGATGAAAAGTGCTGAGAGATTAAGGGAGGGTTTCATCCTGTTACTCTTTTGTTAAAGTTGCTCTTCCTTTCCCAATCCCATTTGCAAAATGATAAGAATGTATAGTGCACTAACCCACAGTTGAGATAATGGGGAGGATGAGAGTGGGTGGCAAAGAGAATCTTTGGAAATGTTCTTCAGAATGGAAGATGCACATGCTATGTCATGCTGCCATCTTTTTACTAAAGAAAACTATTATAATGTTTGATGGACATTTGCATCTATTATTTTGCTGCAAAAGTGATTCATCATGGGAGCAGAGTCTTTATTTCTAATTTGTCTCACATTCCCATATATCAACACTTTAAGTGAAAAAATTAGCTTACTGGGATTCTTAAGTATCTTGGTTATGTTGGAAACCTCCCTCCATTTGTACATATTATTTGTCCTCAGTATTGAGCATAGTGAACACATTGTATATTTTTGCCCTTGGAATATTTTGAAGAAGCTTAGAGATCTATGGTCCATAAAATATGAGAAAAACTAATTATTCATTATTGTCAGTCAGAAATTTTAGCAGGCATGTGTTTTCTCATCTAGGTGGGTAAAACATAAATCACAGCTGATAGTATTTAATTCATCTGTGGTATCTAATTCTTTTCAGTGTCTGGAGCACTTTTTTAAGACTCTCAGAAGCTCTTCCAAGATCATAAGGAAAGAATGCTGACAGAAATATCTGCCATGTGTACAAGAGGAAGTGGAAACATTGGGATTAACTTGTCATATTTGTATGATTAAGGAGGTTGTTTAATGTAGTAATTTATTTAGCTATCTGACAGTACAGTATGGACCTACTTTATCTTTCTCAAAGTTCATCAGGATCCAGTTTTATTTAAAAGTTACCATTATTGGGATCATATTTTGCTTCTACTATAGTTTTGTTAAGTGTTGATCTCTGAATTATTTTTCAATAAATGGTCATTTCATGTTCCTATCATTTGCTATTTGAGCACATTTTGGGGGAATTTTAAACAACCCACACTGCTTTTCTGGAAAAGTTCTAGCATTTTATATATTTGGTATTTGGTAATGATAGAGAGCTAATATATGAAGCAGCCTCTAAGAAATGACTCTATAATTTTCATAACCTGCTATTATGTATATCATTTAATACAAATTTCAACCTTAGTGCACTTTAACCCAAGCTCTGTTGGATATTCTACTTGGTGATCAGTAAACCAGAACGCTGAAGATTTCAAATTTTCTGTGTTAGTCATCTTTCCCATTGTTGGAACAAAATACCTGATATCCACAATTTAAAGGAGGGGAAGTTTCTTTTGGATCATGGTTTCAGTCCACAGTTGGATGGACCCAAGGCAGAAACCTCATAACAGAAGGGTATGGATGAGGAAAACTGCTTCATTCATGAAAACCAGGAAATAGAACAGGGAAACAGTGCCAGGGAGAAGAGGAGAGAGATGAGACATAGATTCCCAAGGCCACACCTCCATGACCCACCCAGACACACCTAGAAGTGTGCTCCACCAATCCCCATGGCAAATCTCAAAGCCAATTAAATTGAAACTCTACCCAAACCACCACATCCCATCACGTTTAAACTTGCTACCCAAACACATCTCCTTAAATAATATTATGGTTTATATACAGACGGCCCCTCCCAAAGCCTCATGCACTAAGAGGCAGGCCTCTTGGAAGGTGATTGGATTATGAAGGCTGATAGCTGACTTACTGTTAGGAGGTGGGGTCTGATCAGAGGAGGTGGGTCATTGGGACCATGACCTGGAGGGTTTATCTCTCTCCCTGTATTCTTCCTTCTCACACTGCTTTCTGGATGCCAAGAGGTGAGCAGATTTCCTCTGCCAAGACCTTCTACTATGCCACTGACCATACAATGACTGAAACTTCTAAAACATGAACCAAAATAAACTACTCCTTTAAATTTCAGCAGTCAGGTATTTTGTCCCAGTGATGAGGAAAGTAAGACACTTAACCTCCAAATAGAGAAATAACAAATTCATAGCTCTGCCTAACATAATACAGCTATTTTGTGTACAACCAGAATGCAATAATATTTTCATCAAAATATCCACAGTTCCACCACTTTTTAAAACCCAAAGTCTAAGTCTCTTCTGACACTCGAGGCAAACTCTTATGTGTAAACCTCTCTAAAAATAAAATAAAAGTCACATAATCTCATAGTACAATGGCACAGGATACAAATTCCCTTTCTAAAAGTGAGGGATAGGGAGACAAAAAAGAGTTGGACCAAAGCAAGACTGAAACTCAGTGGTGTAAACATTACCCCTGTAGCTCCATATCTGGCATCTAGGTTATTTGGTGGTAAAATGTAAGTTCCAAATGGCTTGATGGTTCCATTCCATGGTCTTTCCAGTCACAGCCCACATTGCCTATCACTCGGACTGGATCCAATTACAGCCTACAGCTTTCCTTGGCTGAAATTGCACATTCCTGGCATCTCTAAATTTCTGAGGTCTCTACTGCACCTTCAGCTTTATTCCCACAGCTTGCTGTACTGCCCACCCAGGGGTTCCTTGCCTGGCCTTGCAGGCATTTCTTTGAAACTTAAATCAAAGCCTCCCTGACCTCACAATTCTTTCATTCTGCATGTCAGTAAAACCAGCATCATGTGAATAACACCAAGGTCTACTATAAGTAGAAGCAGGAGCCAGGCCAACTTCGACAATGGCTGTAGCAGCTTCTGAGGGGCTGAATAGCTGAGCACAGTAAAATAATTCCGGGGGACCAATTTCCTAGGAAGTCCTTCTTAAGAAGGCTTCCCAGGGATTGTCTTTTCAAATGGAAAGTTTACACATTTCCACTTGGAGCCTATCATGGATGAGATCTTGCTGACTCCTAAGATATCCTCAAAGCATCTTTCTTTTCGTTACTTTGTTTCTTTTTTTTTGCTTAAATTCATTTATTGGTACATTTTAGGTATAAAATACTCTTACATTTACAATTGGGTACTTGTAACTGTACATGATGTATCTTGGTTCTTATTTTTTCCCCATTCCCTGTCCTCCCTTCACCCCCTCCACCCTGCCCTATTTACAAAGACTGTGTTTCCAATTTTTGCATTTCTCATACTTTTTCCTTTCCCTTCTAGCCTTTCCCCTACCCCTTTGGGCCTTTTCTTCCTATTTCAAACTATCAATTATTCATTTTAATCATTTTAATCCTTTTTTACACTTTCAGTTTTGCAAACCAGAGAAACTAATTCGGTATTTACACATGTGTGTACTATTTATTTCACTTAAGAGTATGGCCTCAATATGCATCCATTTAGCTATAAATGTCTCTAGTTTCCCATTCTTTGGCTGAGTAATACTCCATTTTATAAAAAACCACATCTTCTTTAACCAATTTCTAGTTGATAGGCACTTGGGCTGTTTCCAAGCTTTAGCTACTATAAACTGTGCTGCTATAAACATGGGTGCACATATATCGCTGTGGTATGATTCTTTTAATTCTTTTGGGAAGATCCCCAGCAGGGGAATAGCTGGGTCAAATGGGACCTCTAGTCCTA
>NW_004624763.1:23793534-23815639 GCF_000247695.1 Heterocephalus glaber | reverse complement strand
TCCTTGACTCTGTTAATATAGTGTATTATGTTTATTGATTTATGTATGTTGAACCATCCTTGCATCCCTGGGATAAATCCGACTTGATCAGGGTGTATGATCATCTTGATGACATTCTGTATTCTGTTTGTCAGTATCTTGTTGAGGATTTTTGCATCTATGTTCATTAGGGAGACTGGCTTCTATTTCCCTTTTTGGGTTGAGTCTTTCCCTGGTTTTGGAATCAAAGTAACACTTGCTTCCAGGAATGAATTTGGAAGCCTTGTTTCCCTTTCAATTTCCTTGATGAGTTTAAAGAGTAATGGTGATAGTTCTTTAAATGTCTTGTAGAATTCAGCAGTGAAACAGCCATCAGAACCTGGGCTTTTCTTTGTTGGTAAATTTTTAATTACATTTTCAATTTCACTCATTGTAATTGGGATGTTTAGAATTTCTATATCATCTTCATTTAACCTTGGCAATTCATATGTATCTAGGAATCTGGCCATTTCTTCTGTGTTTTCCATTTTATTAGAGTACAGGTTCTCAAAGTAGGTATTGATGATCCTTTGGATTTGTGCTGAATCTGTTTTGGCTTCACCTTTTTCATTCTTAATTACATGGATTTGAGCTTTTTCTTCTTTTTTTTGATAAGGTTGGCTAAAGGTTTATCAATCTTATTTATTCTTTCAAAAACCAACTCTTTGATTCATTAATTTTTTGTATCATTCTCTTAGTCTCCATTGCACTGATTTCTGCTCGGATCTTTATAATTTCCTTTCTTGTACGAGCTTTGGGTTTCTTATGCTCTTCTTTTTCTAGGAGCTTGAAGTTCTGCATTAGGTTATTTAACTGAGTTCTCTCTGTTGTCCTAATATGGCCATTCACTGCTATGAATTTCCCACATAGAACTGCTTTCATTGTGTCCCACATATTCCTGTATGTTGTACCGTCATTATCATTTACTTGTAGAAACTGTCTAATTTCTTCTTTAATTTCCTCTGTGACCCACTGCTTGTTCAGGAGGGTGTTATTCAATTTCCATGTGTTTGTGGGAGTTTTGCAGTTTCTTATGTTATGGACCTCCAATTTTATTGCACTATGGTCTGATAATATAGAGGGGATAGCTTCAATTCTTTTACATTTACTTAAACACGTCCTATGAGATAGCATGTGATCTATCTTGGAGAATGACCCATGTGCAGCTGAAAAGAATGTGTATTCTGATTTTGTGGGGTGGAACCCTCTGCAAACATCTATTAAGTCCATTTGTTCAATAGCTTGGTTCAGTTCTAGAATGTCATTATTAATTTTATTTCTAGATGATCTGTCTATTTGTGATAGAGGAGTGTTGAGGTCCCCCACTACAAATGTATTAGTGCTTATTTGGTTTTTCATGTCCATTAATATTTGTTTTGTATAATTGGGGGCATTCGTCTTTGGTGCATATATATTTAGGATTGTCATCTCTTCCTCTCGGATTGTTCCCTTCACAAGGATGTAGTGACTATTTTTGTCTCCCCTAATTACTTTTGGTTTGAAATCTATGTTGTCTGCAAATAAGAATGCTACATGTGCTTTTTTCTGGATTCCTGTCATGAGGAGAACTGTTTTCCATCCTTTTACTTTCAGTCTATGAATTTTCTTTTGAGTTAGGTGTGTTTCTTGTACACAGCATATTGTTGGATTTTGCTTCTTAATCCATTCTGTCAGTCTATTTCTTTTGATTGGTGAATTGAGACCATTAACATTGATAGTTATATTTGAGAGGTATTCACTCATCCTTGTCATGATGTTTTACTGTTGTTGGCTCTTTTATTTCTTATTTCCCCCTCTTTCTCTTTAGTGTCTTACCTTGCATGGTGGCTTCTCTCTTTTGGGCCTCATGGAGTTGTGACCTTCATTGTCTTTTTCTAGGATATTGCTTAAAATTATTTGGAGTGCTGCTTTGGTGTTCATGGAATTTCTCAGGTGTTGTCATGAAAGTATCTAATTTCCTCACCAATTTTGAAAGATCATTTTGCAGGATACAATAGTCTAGGTTGGAAGTTATTTTATTTTAGGGCTTGAAATACTTCACTCCAGGCTCTCCTTGATTTGAAAATTTGTGTTGAGAAATCTGCTGTGATTCTGATGGGCTTTCCTTTGTAGGTGATTTGTTTCTTTTCTCTAACTTCCTGTAGAATTTTGTTCTTCTGCTGGGTTTCTGGGATCTTGACTATTATATGTCTAAGTATAGATTTTTTTTGGTCATGGCTAGTTGGAGTTCTATATGCCTCACTTATCTGTATGTCCAATTCTCTACTTTTATCTGGGAAGTATTCTACTATTACTTCAGTATACAGTTTTTTTGTCAACTGTACTTTGTCCTGTTTTTCCGTGGACTCCTATCAGTCTTATGTTATTCTTCTTTACATCATCTAGCAGCTGTTGGATTGATTTCTCATTGTCCCTTACTATCTTTAAGGAATCTCTGTTTTCATGGTCCTTAACCACAGTCATATCTTCTATATATGATCTTCTATCTTCAGATTCTCTTAACCTGCTCTGCATGCTTTCACTGGAGTTTTTAATCTCCTGAATATGTTTGAATCTGTTTCATGGATTCTAATTCTTTCTTCTGTTGGGCGATCATGGTTTCCATTTGTTTCTTATGCTGGGCATTCATGGCTTCCAGCATGTTTCTGATCTCATCTATTTTCTTATTGTTTCTGTTCTAGAGCTTCTAATCATGTCTTCACTCTGCTCACCATCTCTGTATTTATCTGAGAGATTATTTTGGTTTGAATTTTTCTAGAGCTTCATGCATCTGTTTTGTTACTTCCTGTGCTATCAGTTCAGGGTGTCCAGGTGGTTGATTATCTGACTTTTCCACCTCATTTCCCCCAGAATTTGCCCTTTGTGGTGTGAAAGCCTGCATCTGTGCCTTGCTTAAATGTCTTCTCATTTTTGTTTTTGGTACTGTCCTTGGTTTAATTCCTGGGTTGATATTTCAAAATTGCTTAATGTAGGTATCTTTGTTGCTTGTGTTTAAAACTCTTGTGGAATGATTGCTTTTCAGAGGTGTCTTCCAGATATAGCTTGTGTTTAGGTTTTGAGACTCTAATGACTCTGAGGCTATTTTATTTTCCTTATACCAGGAAGGAAAACTGATTAGATCAATCAGAACACATTAGCCCAAATGATACAATCCACAATACCATAGCATCAAGTGCAGCTTACAAAATGACAATTTGTGGTATTTATTTATCTATCACATTTAACTGTGTGAATTTAATCAAAACTGAGGACTAACCCAACATATATTTATAGTGAATAAACTGTTCAGTATAGCAAGTTTACCCTTCAGGATGGGGAATTAGAAGAAGTTGAGGAAGTAGGGACAGGTAGAAAGATCAGGAAAGATTAATGGTGAGGCCAGAAAACACAGTAAGATCATACAAACTCTAAGAAATTGCTAAAGGCAGGAAGAAAAGGCAGAATGAAAGAACAAAGATGTGAACAGAACTACCTAACAGCAATAGGGAGGCTAGATACTGTATTTAATTTCCTTTAAAACTAATGATAATCAAGAGAAGGAAAAAGAGAAGAAAAGAAAAATAAAGGAGAAATCCGAATTCAGTCTAGGAAGGAACAAATAGGGAGATGAAGAGCAATGTGGGACAGTGAGAGAATCAGAGAGAGAGAGAGAAAGAGAGATAAAAGATAAAAGAAAGAAAAGTAAATAAAAATTTGAAGAGTAGAAAAAAGTAAAAATTATGAATTAAAAATAAGAGAAAAAATATTTTTCTTTTTTGCAAATAGCAAAAAATAAAAATGATGGGCCTCCTTCAGGGTATGTCTCTGCTCTCACAATAGGCAGTGTAGGCAGCTGTGTGCATATACAAGTCAATGAGTCTCGGCAAGCCAGTAGCAGACAAAGTGCAGTAGTCTGGTGTGCCTTTATTGTAGAGATTCTCTTTACTTTTCCACTGAGCTTTAGTTTTCATCAAGGAGTCTGAGAGGCCCTCTTTCTGTTACTAATTTCTGCTCTATCTTGTGGCACTCAGGAAAGGGCCTTTATAGTCCCCTGTGCCTGTATAGTGTGGAACCAGGTAGCAGAAGAGCCAGGAGGCCAGAGGCAGGGGTGGGGGGTACTGGGGCTTGCAGGTGCCCACACAGCTAAGCAGAGTGCAGGATGGGGCAGGGGCTCCAAGCCACGCCTGGGACCTCACCATGGCATGTTGTTTTGAATTTTTCTACAGCCTCATTCATCTGTTTTATTACTTCCTGTGCTATCAGCTCAGGGTATCCAGGTGGTTGATTATCAGACTTTTCCATCTTGTTTCCCCCAGAATTTGACTTTCGTGGGGTGGAAGTCTGAGTTTGTGCCTTGCTTAAATGTCTTCCTATTTTTGTTTTTGTATTGTCTTTAATTTAATTCCTGGGTTAATACTTCAAAGTTGCTTATTGTAAGTATCTTTGTTGCTTGTAGTTTGAACACTTATGGAATGATTGCTTCTCAGAAGCATCTTTCAGATATAGCTGGTCTTTAGGTTTTGAGTCTGTAATGTCTCTGAGGCTATCTCATTTTCATTATACCAGGAAGGACAACTGATTAGATCAATCACAACACTTTAGCCCAAGTGATACAATCAGCAACACCATAGCATCAAGTACATCTTAGAAAATGCCAATTTGTGGTAGTTATTAATCTAGTCCCCTTAACTGTGTGAATTAAATAAAAATCGAGCACCACCCCAACATATGCTTACAGTGAATAAACTCTTCAATATAGCAACTTTACCCCTCGGGATGGGGAGTTAGAAGGAGTTGGGAAGGGAGGGATAGGTAGGTAGAAGGATACGGAAAGGTTAACAGTGAGGCCAGAGGACACAGACGAGAGAAGGAAAAAGAGAAAAAAAAGAAAAAATATGAATTAGGTCCAGAACAGGAACACAAAGGGAGATGACAAACAATGTGGGACAGCAAGGCAGCAAGGGAGAGAGAGAGAGAAAGAAGAGAGAAAAGAAAGAAAAAAGCAAAAAAAAAAATTTTGAAAAGAGTAGAAAAAGAAAAAAATTAAAAATAAGAGCAAAAAATACTAATAATAATTTTGAAAATAACAAATAAAAAAAAATTGAAGGCCCTCCTTCAGGGTATGTCTCTGCTGTCACAATAGACAACATGGGCAGCAGTATGCAAGTATAAGTCAATAAGTCTAAGCAAGCCAGTAGCAGATCCATGAGATTCAGTCAGATTTCTGGCTGCAAGTCCCAAGCTGAGCTCCCTGTCCTGCAAGGTTGAACTCTGCAAGGTTCTACTGCAGGTTCCAGCTGCCCTTCCCCTGAAGATAGTCTAGGTTCTGTTGGGAGGTGATGATCCCTCCGAATTACCAAGTACCGTGGTCTGATGTGCCTTTATTGCAGAGATTCTCTTCACTTTTGCAGTGGGCTTCAGTTTTCATCAAGAAGCCTGAGAGAGGCCCTCTATCTGTTGTTCACTTCGTCTCTATCTTCTGGAGCTCAGGGTAATGGCCTTTATGATGCCCTGTGCCTCTGTAGTGTGGAACCAGGTGGTGGCACAGCCAGGAGGCCAGAGGTGAGGAGGGTGCTGTGAGGCTAAGCTGGTCGCTGGGGGGCAGGGGGCAGGGACAGAGGGGGGCTCCACATGGCTGAGGCCCTCACCATCTGCCGGTTGGTCACTGAGGGGCTACTTGGTTTCTTTTTAATACTGCTAATCTCTTTATCAGCCACATATCCTTTGGTCCCAACTTTATATGTGGTTCCTTCTGGATAAAAATTTAAGGTTTTAAAATTTTTCTGTTCTGCGTTTTGCCTCTTATTCTCATTGTAAATGTAACTAAATGAAGCCAGGAGTACTCATACAACAACCTAAATGTTGGGCTGTCTTGAAATTTCATCCACCAGATTAATTAGTTCACCACCCTTAATTTCAGTGTCCTGAAAAGATTCAGGATATCGGTAAAATGTAGGTGTATTTTCTACCAGAGTGTAACACATGCCCTTTACCAAAACTGCCAATGGAATCTTTGTTCCAAACTGAAACATCTTGAGCCTAATTCTTTACCATCCACATTATTATCACCATCCTGGTTTTCCAAATGCTAACAAAAATCACCTATTAAGCTATTTAAAACATTCTAGTATTTCTCCAACTCACTTTCCAAAACTTTTCAAACTCCTTTCATAAACCATTTACGAAGGCTTCTAAACCACATGGTCGGGTACAATATCAGCAACAACCCCACATCTCTTTTTACCAATTTTCTGTATTAGCTTTCTCTTTACTGAGACAAAATACCCAACACCTACAACTTAAATGAAAGGTTTATTTTGTCTCATGGTTTCAGTCCATGTTTGGCGGGCTGCAAGGCAGAAGGGCATGGCAGAGGAATACTGCTTAGTTCATGGCAACTGGAAAGCAGAGCAAAACAGTGCTGGAGAGGAAGGAGTGAGAAAGCTGACACAGACACAGAGACACACCCCATGGCCAACCCAGAAATATCTAAAAATATGCTCCACCTATCTTTGGTATGGATCCCAGAGCCAAGCAAGTTGAAACCACCCTAACTATCTAACATGTATAAAAAGCATGGTGATAACATTTCTTCTAGAGTATAGCTTCCAGAAAGTATTTATTTCTACTGATTAATCCATTTGCTCTCAACTGCTAAACACTGAGAGTTATGTGTTTCCTTATTTTGCCCTGACTGCTAGCAAATTCAGATGTGTTGATTTCATTCAGTTACTGCAATTTTATCCCAACTTAGGAACTTAGTCCAAAAGCAGTTTTGCTTTTATTATTGTGTTAATGCTTTTTGTTCTATTACATAGATTTCATTATCATCAAATATCTCCAATCTTATTTTGAGGTAAAGTAGATGTATATATAGGTCATTGAGTTAACCTCTTACACTAGGCCCCAGTCAGACCAAACCAGAGCCACTCTTGTTAAATGCCACATAGTCAAGCTAAAACTTTAAAGATTCAGGTAAATCCTCAAAACCAGACCAGTTATTCCTGAAAATAGGACTCACAGCTGCCAATCAAAGAGCCCTGTCTTCTTGACTCAACGTAATAAAGAAGGCTTCACTGCTTTAACCCTTCCAAGAAGTGATCTTAGCACCCTGAGGTTGATCAACCTGCTTATTGTTCTGTTACCTAATTTCCCCCTTACAAACACCAACTATTTGGTCATGCCCTACAGACCATCCAATCTGGAAATGTTACAACTTCATATATGAAATGTTACCACTTCACAAATAAAGTTGCATATAAAAGGCAATTCTATCTTATAAAATGAAATGTTGCCCAATTCTATGACTGCACATAAAAGCCAAATAGATGAAATTTGTTGTAATTTTATTTTTCACAATCCTTTTTAATTCACAACTTTTCTACTTTACCTTTTTTCTTCTTACACTTGAATGTTACCCTGAGTTTTGCATCCCCCACCCAAAAGCAGAAACAGAAAAAGGCTTTTGTTAAGGTAGTTTCTGTTTGTTTGTTTGTTTGTTTGAGTAGTGAGATGAGAAAAAGGTAAGGAAGAATGAGAATGAACAGAGAAGGAAGGAAAGTCATTGATGATATGCCAGTGTTGATCGTTTTAGTGGACACCTCAAAATAGCCAAGACCTTCTGAAGTGTCTTAGAGACTATGCCTTGGAATATTTACATCAGGGAAACAAGTTTCCTTCACCATTAATCAAACTGTGGCACATGGAGAGTTAGTAAGTACTCACATCCAACCTATGCCACTGTTCTCAAGAATCCCCAAGCCAAAAGATGAGAGATAGACAATGCTGTCAGTTTTCATCTGTGAAGTCAGTGCTGCAGCAAAGCCTAGAAAAAAAGTCAGCAAAGAGGATATGAGGCCATGTACAAGAGATGCCTACACAACCTTAGCAGGACATCCCCAGCACCACTGGTTGAGGTTTCTTTTTCATCACAACCTAATCCCAGAGTAGGTTACAGTCAGTACTAGGACAGTATATACCTCATCATTTCCTTGGTGAAAAGAGGGAAATTCCAAACCATCTTATATATTCAGCAGGTCTGTTCTTCTTGAAGGAATTCATTTAATGGAAGATAACAGGGATGTAATTGAGGGGTTCAGAAGGATGTCCTAGAGGAAGAGTCTTAGAATTGCCTCAGTGGCTTTATTGAGATGACTTTTTTTAACCTTACATTTATCAGACACATCTGAGGTCTGTGTGATAGGAATTTAAGTCTGGGATAGATTTGAGTATCATAGTTGCTGCCAGTTAAGTAGGAAGAACACAAAGTCTGGGTTGTTGTTTACCCTGGTTTCTTTTATTTGTCTTCACCTCCTTCCCTCTTTTCAGTCTCCAATGACTGACCACCATCTTCCATCTGGAGATCTAGCAGATATGAAGACACACATAAGGATATCCTTCATTCTTTCTCACAGTTCCCAAAAAAGGAACTGGTATACCCATTAATAAATAGCCTTTTAGATTTATTGTCACCCATCTGATCAGGTTTCTGCCTCCTGCATTGACTGTGGAATCACATATAATGGCTGTTCCTTCTCCTACCAGAGCAAACAGATGGGTTTTTCAATATGGGTGAAGGTCATTCCCTAGGGTATAGAGTTTAAGGTTAAAGGCAGAGACTCCGGGTCACTTCTCTTGCTCCAGCACTTGCTAGTGCTTTGATCCTTAGAAAATTTACTTAACTTCTTTAGGCTGCAGTTTCCTCAATCAAAATATATACATAATAATATAAACCACATAGGCCTGTCATAAAGATCAAATGTAGTTATGCAAGAAAATTGTTAAGTACAGTCTTGGGCACAAAGAATTTGATCAGTAGCGCTACCTAGCACTATATTACTATAGTAAGAGGGTGGAGAATGTAAATTTGGAGATCCAAAGGATCAGGAAATGAAGGAAATAAAAATGTGGCTGTTACAACAGGGAGACAAATAAGTAACAAAAAATAAATGAATGAGAAATCAAATATTCTCTCTGCCCATTCAGCTTATTATCTCCACAGTTATGTCCATCTACAAGGCACAGTCTCCCCCTTAGTGGCAATACCAACTTTCTAGCTTAGTTCCACTGACTAGAATATCTTAGAAACCTCAAAAGGATTTTCTATTGAAGTTCATTCTTTTTCTGACCTGCTTTAGTGCATCCAGCTGCAATCTAAACACAGATGGACCAACACATGCTGTTCTAGCAAGGACAGTGCAAAATAGATGTTGCCACATACAAGCATCAAACAATCACAGATTCTGATATCTCCAGAATCACAGGAGAAATGGTTTAACAAATGGTTTAGAAACCAAGAAGAGAAAAAATATTATATTGATCTCAATAATTCAAAGCCTTTAGGTAAATATTTATTAGCCAGAGGGTTTTTATTTCATCCATTTTGGACTTCATACACAATGCTTTGATAATTATAATCTCTAATCCCATAAACATGCACCATTTTTAGTTTGGAAAGCTGTTTTAAATTATTTTATATTACTATTAAAAGTAAATCCAAAGTAAATGAGATCATCCCCTGTACAACTGTTGGTGTTTCAGAAAATTTGCTAAACAAATGGGAAGTCATGTACTTGCAGAGGATGTGTTCCTAAACTATTACTAATCTCTGCCTATTTTAATATTGCATTTTTCTCTTTAATTTGCTTTTCAACCTAGCTAATTCTCTGATCTGTGGGTAAGGAGCCATACTGTCATAAATGTTAAGAAGCAAACATTAATTTCTGTCCCTTACATTTTGATATGATATTGATACTGATCTTTTCTACTGTTGATTTAGGAAGACTCAGATAAAAGACATGGTTTTCTCTGAGAATGTTAGAGAATGTCATATTTTCCAAATAAATGGTCATTTTTTTTCTACATGGGTTTAAGCTGTAGGATGAGCTATTTGACAGGAACAAAACTTCCATGACTACCTCCTTTCCCAGAATTGATCTTTATATTTCCACAAAGACTCAGGTAACAATTGAAGATTGCAGAAGTTAATATTATTCAGAAAATTTTAAGATCAAGTGGTATGTTAATCAAGCTTCTTATTGCCAAAAATAATACCTGACACTCACAGCTTAAAGATGGAGAGGTTTATTTGTCTCATAGTCTCCAGTGTGTTCACTTCAAGGTTAGCTGACTCCAAGGCAGAAGACATGGTAGAAGATCGTGACAGGAAAGCTGCTCAACCCATGGCAGCCAGGAAGCAGAGGGAGAAGGGAGGAGTCAAGAAAAAGAGTGCACCCTTCCAGATCACTCCCCAAGTGCCCTACTCATAACCAGGCCCCACCTTCCAACAGCAGGTCAGTCATAGACTCAACAATGGATCCATCCACAGATAAGTATGGCACCCCCACAATTCAGTCACCTTCCAAAGGCCCCACTTCTGAATCCATGAGACTTGGGGGACATTTTACATATGAACCATAACAATCAAATAAAAATGTGTCCCAGAAGAAAAAAAATAAATTATCCCTAGTTAGGAATGGAGCTTCATTGGGGCAAGCCTATGCATGTGAATGAGACAGCAACAGTGTCTTCAAAGTGGCTAAATGACTTGATCACGAGGTGAGAGATGTGGGCTCTAGTCCACAGGCCCCACTACAGTGTACCCACTTATTTAGAAAAAGCTCTACCTTCCACAGTTACTGTTCAACTCTTCCAGTTATGTCAATGAGGCAGCCTTGGTTTGATGAAAACTGTCTTTCTAACATTTACCAATTCCCTCTTTTAAGGATAATGAGGATCGGGACTGGGGCTTGTTTCTTTATACAACATCAAGAACACTAATGACATCAAGAACATTAGTACCAGCATAATAATAATGGGTAACAGTTTTAGAGCCTACCACATGCCAGGTACCTTAGAACTTCATATTTGTAATCTCATTTTCCAAACTTTTTAGAGAAGTTTAATATATCAATGCAAAAAAGCATACATTTCATGTTTAAAAGAATTAACTTTTAAGACTGAACTCACCCTTTCAGTCAGCACTAACATCAAGAAACAGAATATTGTAAGCAGACTTCTATGGTCCCTCCAGTTCCTACCCACTCTAGGATAACTGTATCCTGACATGTACCATCACAGGTTAATGTTACCTAGGTGGGTACTTCATAATATTCACATCTCATATGTTCTTCTTTTGCTCAATGTTAGGTTTGTGAGATTTATCCATATAATTAAAGAATTATTCAGGACAATATTTTCACTTTCATTTCTACAGTACGATATATATATATATATATATAATCAAATTCTCATCCAGAATCTATCTTAGCATTCCCTCTAAATAACTTCACTGGCATGCGGTTTAGACATACAAGGCCTTACTGACCGGATTCCACAGGTGAGATGTTCTGAGTTCGTCTCTGTTTCTACTTCTTAAGGATTGGGAAAGCATCTCAGTTTTCCTAAAATTAAACTCTTCAACAATCACAGCTTGAGCTTTTTATTTAGCTAATTAGTTCTTATTCTTCCAATTTTATTGTCCTCATCCATATGGGAAGGAGTTGCAGATTGCCTGTCTGTCCCTTTTGATTTTCCCTCCTAATTGTAAAACACAGTGTTTCCTTTCTCTAACAGTAGGAGAAACTGTGAGGTACAGTAGGAGTAACTCAGCCTCTCATGGAAAAGTCTCAGTGTTTCTGACCAGACAGGTTTGAACATGTAGGGCTCACCTACACAAAACAACCTGTGAGCTAGTTAGTCTCAGGACAATAAAAACTAGCAGGCAAATTATTGCCTATAAGTCACTGAAAGCCAAACTCTATAGATGCGAAATACATATATAAAACAGTAGCCAAATAGTTTTACCTCCTGAAGCTCAGTGGCAAAGGTATTTATTTTGAAATATTCAAATTGTGTTAGGCAGGGATCTGTTATATTGTTAGCTAAGTGTTATCTCTATAGGTGCAGCTATTTGACTATCTAGCTAAATGTTTCTATCTGTCAGTGTCCAGCAAAAAGAAAGCTCACACAGATGGGATTTTGAAGAAAATGTAATAAAAATACTATCTGTAGAGGAGTGGGCAGAGATCAGGAAACTAGCAAAGGTATAGAAGCAGTGTGATCGTTAAACTGATTGTCAATTTGATTGGCTTTAGAGTTGTACGGGAGATCACTAAAGCATACTCTTGGTGTGTCTGTATGGGTCATGGAGCGGTGACCTTGGGTTCTATATCTGGTCCTTCACGCCTTCCTCTCTGGCACTGTTGTTTTCTTCTCTGCTTCCCAGATGCATCACACCCTTTCTTCCATCACACCCTTCCTGCCTTGGAGCCAGCAGGCCATGGACTGAATCCCCTGAAACTGTGAGCAATAAACCATTTCCTCCTTTAAGTTGTATGTGACTGGTATTTGGTCCCAGCAGAAAAACTGGCTAATATAGGCACTCAGGGCTGACTGAGAGGTAAAGGGGACCAATTCCTCAGTCTGAAAGAGGAAGGGGAAAAATAGGGCTGCCTGTGCCAGGTGTGAGTTCAAAAGAGCTTGGACAAAGAGTAGGTAACCTGTCATCAGAAATACCTTGGCCACTCTGCCTTCCAATTCCCCACCACTTCCTCATCAGAGAAGGGCAGAGGTTGGATGGGGCCAGGAGACAGGAGATCACAGTTCAGCGCAAGAAGAAATAAACTTTCCTCAGGCTTCCACCCCATAGTAAAAAGGTTAAATGATATTAATAATGTTGTCTGGTACCTAAGCCAATCATCGCACGGAACGCGCCGAATCACCCCTCTGCAGACAGGCAGGTCTGCGGACCGCGTAGCAACATCGCGAGGTGCGTGGAAAGCACCAAATCAGCCCGCGCCCCAGCAGCAATCCACTGCCCCCCCACCCCGCCCCGCTTCTCTGTACAGCCACCTGGTTCCACACGACAAAGATGCAGAGGACACCGGACCACTGTACTGGGTAAGTTGGAGTCATCTTCCCTCCCATCAGGACGGGGACTATCTTCAGGGGAAGGGCAGCTGGAACCTGCAATACAACTCTGCAGAGTTCAACCCTACAGGAGGACAGAGAGCTCAACTTGCTTGGGACTTGCAGCCAGAAATCTGCCTGAATTTCACGGGTCTGCGATTAGCTTGCTGAGACTCATTGACTTATATCTGCATACTGCAACCCACGTTGTCTATTGTGACAGCAGAGACATACCCTGAAAGAGGCCCTTCATCTTCATGGTTATTTTTTATTCCCAAAATTAGTTTTATTATTTTGGTTTTTTTCTCATTTCTTTTCTTTTGCTCCTATCTTTAATTTTTCCCCTACTCTTTGCAAATATTTGTTTTTCTCTCCTTTTTTTCTTTTTTCTTTTCTCTTTCCTTTCTCTCTTACACTCACTCTCTTGCTCTCCCACATTGTTCATCTTCCCTTTTTGTCCCTGTTTTGGTCCTCATGCGGAATTCTTCTTTATTTTCCTATTATTCTCTTTTTCCTTCTCACCTGTGTCCTCTGGCCACACTGCTACCCTTCCCCTATCCTTCTTCCCATCTGTCCCTCCCTCCCCAACCCCTTCTAACTCCCCATCCCAAAGGGTAAAGTTGTTATATCGAAGAGTTTATTCACTATATGTTGGGTTGGTCCTCGATCTTGATTTAATTCACACAGCTAAAGGTGATAGATTAATAACTACCACAAAATGTCATTTTCAAAGATGTACTTGATGCAATGGTGTTGCTGATTGTATCACTTGGGCTAAGGTGTTGGTATTGATCTAGTCAATGAACCTTCCTAGTATAAGGAAAATGGGATAGCCTTAGAGTCATTAGAGACTCAAAACTTAAAGACCAGCTATATCTGGAAGACACCTCTGAGAAGCAATCATTCCATAAGGGTTCTAATTATAAGCAACAAAGATACCTACAATAAGCAATTTCAAACTATCAACCCAGGAGTTAAACCAAGGACAGTACCAAAAACAAAAATGAGAAGACATTTAAGCAAGGCACAAACTCAGACTTCCACCCCAGCAAGGGTAAATCCTGGGGGAAATGAGATGGAAAAGTCCCATAACCAACCACCTGGATACCCTGAACTGATAGCACAGGAAGTAACAAAACAGATGAATGAGGCTCTAGAAAAATTCAAAGCAGAAATAATCTCCTAAGTCAATCATTGTACTTTATGTTTTTTCTCTCTTTTATTTCAATAAGGAAATAAACACTTTAATTTAGAAAAAGAGCATGGATCAAGGTCAAGGTAGAGGTAGAGTTTTCTGTGCTTGAAATACAGTTAAATGTAAACTAAGAAAGAATTTCAGTATAGGGAGGATAAAAGTGGCATTGTTGAATTCTAACCTGCTTCTCAGACTGGCCTACAAATATCAGCAGGCCCGGACAATAGTAATATACTGTTTGCATAATAGTGATATCCATTTAGTGAATGCTCACTACATGCCCAGTGGGACCTGAAATGCTTTAAATAAGCTCTTTCTCCTGCACCATTTCAGCCCTCTAAGTACTGATCATTTTTAATGACAATAATATCAATTAAAAATAGCCACCATCTACCAGGTGACTCCTATTCACAAGCATCACTTGTATTCTCCAGCTCAAATCTCCAGGCAATTTTATGAAGTTGGAATGAGTACAATATTTTACTGATCAGATATCCTTATAATAAGTCTACTCTATGATGTTTGCACAAGTGTATTGTGATTCTGCTGTAGCCTGTTTTTCCACTTGTACCTGTTTGCTAAATAGAGCCAGAAACATTCAGTGGGACCCACTGTACTTTACAGAGTCAGCTCTCCTGGAGAACTCTCACCAGAAACCTCCTTGTGAAAGCAACAACAGTACTGGCAGCTCCAGATAACCCTCCCTACCTTGACTGCTGTTTCCTGCTGATCATCATCTCTCCATATTGGTCTTTGGTCTTGAATCTTCTGGCCATGGGGCTTTCCTTCTCTGACTTGGTGAAGTGAAATTCGCTCTTATTTGGCTCTGCTTCCTCTGCTGACATCATCATTGAACACAACATTGAGAGAATAGAATTTCTTATAAGTTGTGTGCATTTGGACACTCTCAGCCAAGCCAATCCCACTATACCCAGTCAGAGAAAGAAATACTTAAAAAGGAAAATATTAAAATCTTGACAGGGCTGGGGATTTAGCTCAGTGGTTTCACTGCCTGCTATGCAAGTGCAAGGACCCGAGTTCAATCCCTGGTACCAAAAAAAAAAAAAAATCTTGACAGACTTAGACTTAAGTATGGCAGCACTCATCTATTTTTATCAAAGCTGAATAACTGTTTTTGAGTACACAGTTCTGCAACAACTCCTTTAATCCCTAAATTTCTGTTTAGAGTTCCATTTTACATAGTCTCATCCCAAATAATGTTTTAGTCAATAATAAACTGTATATAGGATGGAAGTTCCAAAAGATTACATCGTCTAGCAATGTCACAGCCACCTCAGTTGAAGTACACTGCACAATTTTCACACATGATCCTGAATAACACATTTCTGAAAATGTATCTCCCACTCATTAGGCAACCCATGACTATATAGGACAGCAAGATTTTTGTAGAGAGCTCTATTATAAAGACACATTTGGAAATAATTTTTAATGCTGCTTAAAATGATGTTTTAACATTTCTAATAAGGGCAAAGTAAGGAAGGTCAGAAAAATAGAAAAATAGATGTGGGACTGACAATAAAAGCAGAAAGGATAGTACAGTGGCTAAACACATAGACTGTAGATTCAAATCTCCTACACTCAGATCTCCACATTAACACCTAAAAGTGCTACAATCCCAGACACATTTTTTAACCTTTCTCTGCCTTAGTCTTCCTATCTGTAGTGTGGGAATGATAATGATAGCATCTAATACATGTGGTCTTATGAAAATGGAATGATATTATATTAAAGCCTGGGGAGTCTTTAGAGCAGTGCCTATCACAGAAAGTGCTTAATGATTGACAATGGCCATTATAGCCACTAACTAGACTTCATTGAGATCTCATTGGAATCCTCCTGCACCCTCAGCCTAAGATCTGAAAGTCCTTCTGTTTCTGATCATATATTGTCTCACAAGAAACACACTGAAGTTAAATTCTGATGGGTGGTATCTCATATATCTTAAAATTTCTAAGATCCAGTATAAATCCTGTCCCACTCCAGGTCCACCTCCTGAGCAATATGTCAAACTAGGAGACAATTAGAACAGGAATCTCATCACCCTTATTATTCTCTATGCATGATTCAAATGGATATCTCTAGTAACTTCTAGGAAAGCCCATCTGGCCCCCGAGAGATAGCCTCTCAGAGTTCTTGAGCTGAGTATTCAACTCTGCAGCCTTCACTAGATTCTTCCAGCCAGTGCCATCTTTTAAAAAGCAGGGCTTTCTAAAGACAGTTAAGGTAATTTATTTTCCTCTCTTCTGCACACTTTTATTGGTTCCTCTCCTGATAGGGTTAGATCAAGAGTCATTGACTGGGATTTACATACATGTCCTCTTCCTCTTCTTGATGTCGGGAGAATATACTATTTAAAGAGTATACTGGTTTAACTTTCTGACTCTGGCACTTTTCGATGGGTGATACAAGGCTAACTTGATATCTCTGAGCCTTAGTAAATAAATATCACTGTGAGAGTGAATAAAACAAAATAATGTGTTTAGTTGCATATATTAGCCCTTTAGTAGTGGTGTCAGATATTGCTGTACTTTCCCTTTCCAGTATCTAATGTGTTTTTCCAGGTTTCTTTTCTTTAATGGTGATGATATTTTTGGGCTTTATAATCAGTCTATTCCCTTCTTTTCCCTGCACACAAAAAGGTTATTTTCTTAATCATCAGCTTTGGATCCTTACTCAACAGTTGATCAAAGCGAATCTGGTTTGATGATCCTCCGCATTCCTTTCACTACATGTGTTCTGATTCCTCTGCCTTGTTTTTCACAGCAGCACACAAGGATTTAAAGCAGTTACCACTTCACTCTTCCCTGATGCACAAGGGTGAGGCTTGATAATTCCTCTTTCTGAAGCATGAGAGCACTCTGAAGGGGGCTTCTGGAGCCCCCAGGTACCCTGCCATCAGTCAAGGGCACAGTGACTCAGAGAGCCTCAGAGAGAGGTTCCCACAGGAGTGCTCCTCCGCAGTCACCCCCGGCCTGAGCACAGAGCTGGCATGGCTGCGGGCAGCTGTGCTGAGACAGAATCCAGACTCTGCATCAGGCAGCAAGCACGAACAGTCATGCGCAGGATCTGTGCTTTGCAGTCAGCTTTCTACCCATGTGACCTTAAGCAAGTGATTAAAGCTTTTTTGACTTTTGTTGATTTAAAAACAAGAGGTAAGTAAAGTAGTACCTACAGTGTGTGTGTGTGTGTGTGTGTGTGTAATATTCATTTGTGTCCTCTTCCTCTATGAGGCTTCTTTGACTGCAATCATGTCTCCCTGGAATAATACAGTAGCTTTTAACTGTGCATCTGTTCTGCTCTGCATCTCTACTCCATTATCCACACAGCTATCAGAGGATTTTTAAAATATGTAAACAGATTATGTCATTCTTCTATTCATAATGTCTTTTCACTGAACATAGGCAAGGAAAAAGCCCCTCCGTTCTTCAACAAGTTGGCTCTGGGCCCTGTCTGCTTCTCTACCTTCATGTTGTTTCTCTCTTCTCAGCTTCCAACTAAATTTCAGCCATATACCCTTCCTGCCACCCCTCCAATGCACACATTTCTTCCTATTCAAAAGCCTTTGCCATTGCTCCTCCTGGAGGCTCCTCTTCTGATTATTTGCCCGTTATCTTACTCTATTTCTTTAAGTCTCAGCAGTATATCTTCAGAGAGGCCATTCTTTACCCCCTCTTTAAACTCAATTCACCGTTTCTATTCTTCCACAGCACAGTGACTTTTCCTTTAAAGAGCTTATCCCTATTTGAATTTCTATATGTATTTATGACCTCAGTTTAATATTTTCTTCATGACTGGTCTCTTAGCACAATAAACGTGGGAGCTATACCTATGGTGTTCACTCCTTTACATCAGCTGTCTACTTCACTGTGGGACACATGAAAGACACTTCCTGAATATTTTCAGGAGATCTACTTCTTTGTTTGAGATGAGAAGAACCTGGAATCTGACTCCAGAAGGAGAGGAGAGCAACTCAGACCTTGGTAATGTTTTGTTGGTGAGCCACTTTTAGAAGGAGCTACCCAGTAACATTATGGTCTTGAGGATTACTTTGATTGGCAGAAACATATGGGAGTAAAGGTTTCTGAAGCTTCCATTTTTCTCCTGATAGATGTGAAGGTGACAAGGAAGACTGAGACCTCTATACCTCAAGTGAATGGATGATACAACCATAGAAAAGCCATTACTAATAAAAAAGAATGTTTTCAGGAGCAGTCACTCCAGGAGCATGACAGTGAGGGAGGGAAGCTTATGGTGTTCTAGCCTTAGCACTATTCTCCCCATCAGCAGCACCAGCAGAGTCTCCTTGACAGCAGTGACTGTGCTTTATCTATTACTGCTGTGTATGGGGATTTGTGTTAAAGCTTTTGTGTCTTCTAATTCAGTCCTTATACCATCCTAGCACACTTGCAGATAATGAAAAAGAGCACGCCCAAGGTCATCAAACCATGGTGGAGCTCAGAATCTCTATGACCTAAAACCTATGATCTTGCCCTAAGAATAGAGAATGTAGCAGTCTATCACTCTTCCAGCTGAATGGATTAGTACTTTTCTTTTAAAAAAATAAAACAAATGCTAATTTTCATAATGTCCTTTAAATGATACATTTTAGGGCTTAAAGTTTCCAAGTGACCAAGCAATCAGGCTTGGAGCAAAATTGCCTTTCCCCAAAGCTAAGTGGAAGTGAATAATGTATCACCTATCTTCTAAGTTAGATAAATCTTTTTGTGATGTTTCTATTCTTTTAGTCTGTTTCAAAATAAGAGGTAGATAATTGAGAATTAATATTCCTGAGACATTAGTGAATCTCAGCTTGGATTCTGGAAGGGTCATTTCCTGTCACACCGTAAGGCTATCTCATCACCAACAGGATCTTTTTAACAAGGGCAGTAAGATCTATCTTAATTTATAAAGAAAAAGAAACATCAAAATGTAATAGGTTTTTATGTATTACTTCCCAAAGCCGAGGTATTGGTCATGATGGTCATAAATGGTCATAGATAATGTTAGTTATTTAATCATCTTGAAATTGAATTAGAGAACCATTGATTTCGATAGACTTTTACCTATTATCATTGTTTGAAGAACAATGACAAGTATACACAGTGACAAAATGTTTCATACATGAGTGGCTTCACAGGAAGATGTGGATTGTTAATAATAATTCCAAGGCTTGGTATAGGCAATATGTTCCACCACAGAGAAGAAAATCTACCTACTTCTGTTGCCTTTTCATATGTCTTATTAGTCATCCTAAAGTAGTAATCCATGGCCAAATGTATCGAATATGAAGCTGACCTTGAGTAACAAGGTCACCAGTGCTAAGAATTTTTCTTTAAAATTCTTACATCTGTTTGGCTTCCATGTGAGTGTCTAGGAACATTATGAATAACTTTCTGGTTTTATGTTGGTATCAAATATGTCTGCTCCCATTCAACCCTCATACATCTAACAAGGAATAAAGTTCTTTATTCTGATGTAACCATATGGCCTATGTTTTTTAGCTTTCAGTACATCTGTGGTCATTATATTAGTTTGCTAAGACTGCCATAACAAAGTATCATATAATTGTTTGGCTTAAACAACAGAAATTTCTATTTTCAGTTCTTGAGGCTAAAGGTATAAGATCCAGGTTTTGGCCAATTTGGTTTCCTGCTTGAAGATGGCAATCTTTTTCTCACTGTACCCTCACATAGGAAGTGGGGTTGGGGGGAGGGAGGGAGGGAGGGAGAGAGATAAAGAATAGATCTACTGAGTAGATCTAGTGTGTCTCTTCTTTTAAGGATACTAATGCCTACAAGCAGGGCCCCACCCTTGTGATTTCATTTAATTTTAATTATTTTCTTAGATAAACTTTCAGTCTGAAACAGCCATTTTAATTTTATTTTTCAATTAATCCAATCTCCATGTAGTCAAATAAGCAGGAAGCTCAATATCTCCTTTTTATGGCTTCCTTCTATCCCTAAGTTATTTAAGAACTCTTGGGTTTTAATTACTGCAAAAGACAATTCTGTTTTGAAATACTAGGTGCAGAAAAATTAGAAATAATTTTTGTTTGCTAGTAGATACAGGCTTTCTGCCTACACTGCTTCCATCTCTACCACTGTGATGCACTTGAACACTACTCCCACTGATTTCTGAATTGATCACGTTCTGAGGAGGCCATAGTGCTGTTTGTGGCATAGAGCTGCTAAAATCACCCAGCAGAATATTGAGCTGGATGTAGCCCTTGCCATCAACACTTGGGACCAGGCACTGAGCCCAGGTCAGCAGTCCAGATCTCTGCTCCATCATGATGAGGCCTTTCAAAGCCTTGATTTCCTTTCTAGCCATTAAAAATGTATGAAGGATACTATTTCTATCCACCATAGTAGTAGCTTGGATATTGAAAGAAAAGTGTCCTTGGTTCTTATGCACATAATTAACCCCATCTTTAGGAACCAGAGCCCCATATCCAGGACTATTCTTCACAAGGACATGCTTTCTAGAGTCCATAAACATTTTGCAGCATCATTTCTCAAGGACTGTGAGTGACCAGTACCTTTTCATTTGCAAAACTGGAATTAAAATGATTAAAATGATTGTCATTAAAATGATTGTTCTGAAAGAAAAATTACATAGACAGGGAATGGCCAGAGAAGCACTTTTATTCTTCACTCACTAGATTTACTTGCATCTTCACCTGCCAATCCTCAGAACAAGCATAAGGATCTTCCTTGGGACCCAACCAAGAAAGTAAGGGAGTTAGTAATTATAAACATTTAAAATTTATTTTCTTCAGCCAATGTTTTCTATATATTTGAAGAAACAGAAATCATATGAGAATTTACACAATGACATATCAACAAAATGGCAGAAAGAAGCACGACAAGAAGTTAGTGTAACCCAGTTGTACAATAAGGGGAGGAGGTCAGGGTGATGACCCCTGGAGTCTTCCACAGATTATTTGCAGGCTTTGGGTGCATTGCCAAGCTCCATAAAAGCACAGACAAATATGGTACACATAAGTTATTTTGGATAGCTGCTTGTATGCAGGGATACAGAGGAGTCAAATGGGCTCTGTGTAGCCAATGTAAAAAGAAGGGATATGCCTAGGATGGGAACATGGCCTTTTTGTTTGGAATACAAGTATAACTAAATAGAAGTAGAATAAAAATAGAATTAAATTTTTCTCCTGGCTCCCCAGAGGGGACCTTCAATTTTCATGGCAAGGAATATTTTCTAAGTAATAGTATCGGAAGTATAGATTATTAAACAAATTGACAAGCTAGGAATTAAGATCGTATATTTTCTACACTATTGAAAGAGTTTAGGGATATTCTATGATAGGCCTCAGTAATATAATTTATGTTCACACAGTGATTCTATTTTCAATTTGCACCCAGGAACTCCTATCCACATTTCTTAGCTAAGTGGACTTATTAAATATAATATTAAAAAGAAAGTAGTGTTATGTGATTGATGCTAAGAATGGGCTGGTCCTGAGTCACGTGGAAGGTGCCGAATCACCCCGCTGCAGACAGGCAGGTCTGCCCACACCCTACCGAGGTCCTCAGTTGCACGGAACACGCGCCAAAACAGCCCACTGCGGACAGGCAGGTCTGTGCACGCCCTACCGAGGTCCTGAGTCGCGCGGAAGACACCGAATCACCCCGCTGCAGACAGGCAGCCACCTGATTCCACACTACAAAGACGCACAGGACAAAAGACTACCAGACCAAGGTACTGAGTCCCACTGTTCCCGGCCCAGAGGTAGGGGCTTCCCAGTCACCATCCCTCCCATTGCTCCCAGCCCAGAGGAAAGGGCTTTTGGGCCACCTTCTGTCCTGCTGCTCCTGGCCCAGAGGGAGGGGCTTCAGAGCCACAGTCCCACTGCTTCTGGTCCAGAGGAAGGGGTTTCCTGGCCACCATCCCTCCGGCTGCTCCCAGCCCACAGGAAAGGGCTTTTGGGTCACCATCCCTACCGCTGTTCCTGGCCCCTGTCCC